>JANAVB010015071.1:0-264563 GCA_029216955.1 Iris pallida | reverse complement strand
AACCACTTTGTTCCATTCGAGGGATATGGTTGAGGATGCCCATCTTTTGGCGCTCCTCTTGTCTATTCTTGGACTCAAAGCGCTCGCACAAGTCCTTGATCATCTCGACCACGTCTTCCGTGGAGCTGGGAGTCGGGGAAGCTGGTACCGCTTGGAGTTGAGCATTTGAGGGCTCCGACGTCCGTGGTACCCCACGACGATCTGTATCCAAGGATACCCGTTGAAGGGGTACGCTTGATTCTTCATTGGCCCCAGGGTCAGGACCAGTAGACGGTGCCCTGGCCAAAGCTAACCGTATCTCAAACACTGTTGAGTCAGTGTTTGCATGGAGGCAGAGAGGGTTTTGAGTCCTCCCTCTAAGGTATCCTTGCGTTGGACGAGGTCTGCTGGCGGCACGTCAGGCTCATCACCCCCAGTCATGTATATTGTCATGACACGGCTGGAGTTGGATGGATCAGTTGAGACTTCGCTTTCGGCCTCGCTCTCTTGTAGAAGAGAAACTTCTCCCGGAGCCTCGTCTTGGCTACCTCCAGCTACATTCTGGAGAACATCCTCGACTTCAGGCGCATCCGCAAGGGCCTGGTTACCCCCAGTTCTGTCTTGGAGGACTTCTTCGTCTTCAAGACGCGGGTCCACAGGGGCCAAACCACCCCCAGCTATGTCCTGGAGGCTGACTTCGTCTCCAGGATGAAGATCCAACCCAACTGTGCTCTGGAGGACATCTTTATTTCAGAAGGAGGATCAACAAGGGCTTGACTACCCCCAGCTTCCTCCAAGATCTTCTTTCTCTCCCGAGTGCCTTCAAACACTCCGGAGGACGGGACAGTTGTCTTGGTTTTCCTCGGTTGGCTCTTGGACGAGGACGAGGAATTGCCAGTCACCTTTCGGATTGACGAGGAGTTAGAGATTACGTTGCACGAAGCAATCTTTAGTTCTGGCTCATCTTTTATTGACACCTTCTTCCCGAGGCGACGTCGGAGGGGTGTTGATGATTGCAGCCGCTGGAACACCGACTGTCTTGGTGGAACTGCTGCCTTGCAACAGCAGTTGATGGTGACTACAGCACAGGTGTGCCCTGTGAGGGCGCATTGTGCTTGTCAACTGACTCTCCTGATCGGCGTTTGTGAGTGATCACGTTACGCAGATCGTTGGAGCAGAGTGCCACCTTCGTACCCCCATCAGGCGCATGGCGAGGCCAAGCGCCGGGGTGGTCAAGTGAATGCTGCGCCCCCTGATCCAACACCAAACAGGCGCTCATATCAGTAGTGGGGGAACAACGTTTACAGTGACTTGAACGAACCTCAGACGCACAACCAGTGGAGGTGCGGGAGTTCAAGACCAGAGAGTTTGCCTTGCTCGACTTGGTTGCGAACGTAACAGATGCGCCCAAGTGAGACAAGGACTTTGAAGGTCGACTCATTTTCGGCGTAGAAGTACCCGAGTCAACCTTATACAGCTTACCATCAGTAGCACGCATGATTGTGAGCGCATGCTTCTGATTTGCTGCCGGTATAGCATATTTGAGGCGCATGGCTCGTGCTGCCTTGGACTTCTTCGTACCAGCCCGCTGGGGCGCAAAGTACTCAGAGTCCAAATTCTCCTTGCCACTACAGCGAGTGAGTCTGTCAAAGACAGAGACCTTTTATGGCGCTTCAAAGGTGATGCACGGGGCATTAGCTGCACCCCTACTCCGTCGATGCATCTTCCTCGCCTAAGAGGGAGATAGCTGGGGAATGTGGTCAGCCGCACGTTTCTCCGAGAGATACACTGCACCGGTAGACGCAACTTGGTTGTTGAGGACGTCAGCAGGAAGGAAAGGCTGTATTGGCGCATCCCCTTCGGTGGTGGTGCCAGAGGCGTCGACCTTGCGCACCCAGACTTGGCGAGTCTTCCTCGGCTTCGACAGCCGCTTCGAAGGACTCGCACTGTCTTCAGAGATGAACTCCTTATACGCCTGTTGATTGAAGCGTACGACCAGCGTCTTGTTGGAGGAGCCCACTTTCACATCGTCGGATTGCGACACAGCTTTCTCGATGGAGGAGAAAGAGTTCCCCAGCAGAGTCGCCAGCTTGTTTGCCATTAAAATCTTTTGATTGCAAATTTCAATTACAAACAGAATAGTGTTATAATGTAGGACTTAGACATAGTCCTAGGACTACACTTTTGTTTATCTGGGTCCCTTGTGCCGATGGAGCGAGTGGTAATGCGTTGACTCCGTGGACGATCTGACGTCGGTTCTCGGTTCTCTGAAGGTCTGAGTTTGCTCTGGGTGCCGAAGCTTACGGAGAGGAAGAAGACGTTGAGTGTCTGTATCTGCCTCTCTGTATATGTATGTCGGTGGTTGTATGATGTGTGCGTCCATAAGAAGGAAGTGATCCCTCTATTTATAGCTTTACAGGCTGGCTACTCATGCGCATATGTAGGATGCACCTGTATGCGAGGACGCCACGTGGTGGTTGCTGACGGAGGCGCATGGGCGATTCGCTCTGATTGAGGAGTTAAACCCTTCAAGTTACCTTTGTGGGCAGCGGCCGAGCTGACACGTAGCAATGGAGAGGATCTTTTAGTTGCTGAGATCTTGGGTGATTAGCACCCCTTCGTAGGCTGAATTAAATCAAAGGACACGTGTCGTAGGTCCATGGGTCAAAGATCTCGGATTTGGTGGGGAGTGATCTGATAAGATGCGCCTGGGATTGGGCGCATGAGGAGACTTTGGCTCGTAACCTTTAGGAGTCACGAACCAGTCGGGGCGTATGGCTTTTGAGGTGCATGCGGGGCTTCAGTAGTGACTTTACTTCTATCTTTAGGGATCAGAGAAAAGTCTGAGGCGCACAGCTTTTGAGGAGCATGCAGAGATTTGGGCGCATGGCTGTGGAGGTGCATACGAAATGGTTAGGCGGCCATGTGGGTTGTAACCGCCGGAGGGGAGCAATGATGATGCTGATGTTGGTGACGCTTCATCTTCTGAAAAAGCTGTCAACTGTTCAATCTTCGGGGGACGTGCTGCCAACTCTGTCAGACTTCAGTATTTAATGTTCTTTGACAGATGATGGGCTGTTGAGTGGGCACATCGATCGACGTTTCCCTAGGCGCAGGGGACGCATGGGGGGGCATCCTTATGAGGCGCTTGGAGCTGATGGGCGCATCAGTATGATGCACGGTCTGGCCGACGCATCTGCTTTGCGTGACACGTCTTTATGGGCCCGATTGTTACGTTCTTCGAGTGCTTTAAATAGCCGTTTTTGACTTGGCTAAATTCGAAGCGTCAGGTTCATCACCATTAATGCAAATTCATTGCACGGGATTCGGAGATCCAGCCACTTGGCATATGGGTTTGATTTGCCCGGCCTATAAATAGTGGCATGTGTTGGCCCATTGGTCATATGGACAACCTGATTTTAATAATTGATCAAATTCTGTCTCGATATATGAAGCTAGTCAGGATATATCGGACTCTTGGACATGATCAAGAACAACTATCTACACAGTTCAAGACCGAAGCTATGTTTGCCTGTTCGAGTCTGTATTTTCTTTGAGCAATGTATTTTTTATTTTATTGAGTCTAGGAATACGTTGTACACCGAGTCATACTGGCAAATAGGCTATTCCAAAATGTTTTCAAAATACTTTTAAAATATCCTTTGTTTTGAAAAACATTCATTTAAAGAAAAGCTTCAAAAAAGGTTTTCAAAAAGGTTTTCAAAAATCCCCAAAAACTAATTTTTAAAACCTAACCTAACCCTGACAGAACTCGGCCAGAGTTCGGCCAGAGTTCGGTTGGTGGCCGTTTGATTTTTGAATTCTCTGGAACTTGGTCCTCCTGCAGTTGCGAATTTGACCGAGATTTCCTCACCGAGTTCTGTCCGAATTCTACCCGAATTCTGCCAGAATTCTGTCTTTGGAATTCCTATAAATAGAGAAGGATTTCGATCATTTCAACTCACTCATTCACTTTCAATCTTCTCTCTATCTAAAGCTTTCAGTCTTCCAAAGAGTTTTTCTTGAGCTTTAAATTTCAGATCCTAAGCCAATTACAATCCTCTAGTCGATTTGCCAGTGCGGTACGGTCTAGAAGTTTCTGAGAGATTGTAATCAGAAGGCTTGATTGAAGAATACCTCTTCACATTTGAAGTTGGACGAGTTCTTCGTATCAAAGCTCGCGTTGTAGAAGTTGCAAGGACTTCGTAAGAAAACTTACGGTTTTGCCAATAGTGGATTCAACTGGTAGCAAGAGTTCTACCGACTGGATTAGTCCTCAACAGAGGGAAACCAGTATACATCGCTGTCTTTACGTTTGCTTTCTTATCTCTGCCTTTACTTTACTTAGTTGTGATTATTATTCTGTGATCTTGCTGCTAACATTTTTTAATTAGCAATATTTCGCTGCCTACTCTATTCACCCCCCTCTAGAGTATTATGCTTTACGATTTCATTCCTACAGCATGGAGAGAGTTTGCTTCTCGTTCTCTCACGTCCTCCCAAAATGAACTTGTTTGCCCGAGCACATTCTGTTGGCGAGATGCTCTCGAGGGTGAAGATGCGACGCATTATCTTCATTGATGCACTTGAAGGTGACTGTTACATCCAAAAGTCAGAGTCGAGGGCTTCCGAGGCAGACGGAAGGTGCCTGTTGCATCCAAAGATCGGGATGCTCGAGCCTCATCTCCGTTATGCTGGAAGAGTCGCAGATCGGAATTGCGGTGCTGCGGCTTTGGAGGCTCTTTCTTCTAAAGTTGCTCCTTTAGCCGTGTTTCGATTGCGGTCTTCCTTGGTCTTTGGAGGCTCTTTCGAAGCTAGAGGGTTGATTGCCACCCTCGTTCTGCTCAATAAATGCTTCATTAGTCGAAGCATTTGATAGCGCATATGCTGAGACTTTACGATGCGCCTGGCTGAAGGGCGGGACATAACTGAGCCGCTGCAGAGATGCACATAACTGAGGATGTATAAGGGATGCGCCTGGCTGAGAGCGCATGGCGAGATGCGCTTGTTTGAGAGCGCATGGTGAGATGCGCCTGTTTGAGAGCGCATGGTGGTTGCTGCGCCTAGCTGTAGACTTAGGGTCTTTTCTTTGTAGAAATTCTCCTTTGTATAGCTCTTTTTTAGACATGTAATAGACTTTTATATGAAATAAAAATCCTCTTTTAATGTCTATACTTTTGCTTTGCTGTGCCAAGTACTTCATCTGAGCTCCCTAGTGCATGTAATATTTGGCGCATAGGATTTCTGGTCCTAAAATTCCATGCTTCTACACCGCCGATTTTGCAGCGTAGGCTGGACGTACCCACGTGCTCGTGCCCCTAATCAGGGTGCGGGTCGTGACAATTTCCATTAACTAGTTTTGATTAAATTGGAAAGAATCGGCTAGGAAAATCTAGATGAAAATCATGAAAAAGTTAGTCTTAGAATTTTGAAACAGAACAAAAAAAATCAGTCGCAGACCCCTTCTTGGAAGGATGATTCTGGACAAGTCAGAAGGGTTTTTCAAAATCTATTTATACAGTTTTGTAGCTAACATAATTAGCAGCAAAAAACAATTTTTACTTCTGATTTTCGTCTGTAAATCATCGAGAAATTCGTCTTCAAACATTCATAAAAAAATTAGTTTTATAAAAACCTAAAAAGCCCAACATGGCATCCGCCCTGACAAATTGGAGGACGTGTCATTAATCGTAAGCATCGAAAGGTACGTATCGACTTTGTGCACGTGTGAAATTTGACGGAATTCGAATTGGTTGCTTGTGCGTGACGAATTTGACCCGTATCCGTCGAAGAATATCGTATCGATGATTTTGCAAAACTCCAATTGCATGGTGCATACTCATGACATCACGATGGAACTTGTGCCATTGGACTAGTATCAATTTTCTGGTCCTTTGAGCCAAGTTTTGTCCGATTCTGAGATAGTTGACCGAATCGCCGTTTTGGTGGGCCCACGATCCGATTCTACGGGCGATTTTGTGCACGGCTCATCGAAATCCAAATTTGGACATATGGTTTAGCTCGTATCGTCAAATTGGACCTGCAGACTATAACGCCCCAGTCCCAAAATACGTAGGACTAGGAACGTAGACATGCCAGCTGCATACATACGAAGTATACTCTAATATATGGATACCTCGTATGTATACATAAGATGTAAAATGCAGTAAACCAAGAGTAATCTAATCTCATCCACAAAATGAAAGAAATAAAGGTTTCATATAATCAACTTGAAATATTTTGTACAATATGTTGGAGAGACAAATCCACTACCAACAAGTAAGGGAAAAAATACATGGAAAATGAAATGAGTTTGGCAAGCAAAGCGAAGACAATCTAAGTACAATCATCCTTGAAGAAATAGAGATGATCACGGCTAAAGCTAGAACACCTGCGAAAGATCGGATCATGCCATATAAACTTAATGTAACATGGTACGTCACAAGATACACAATATCATGCCATATAAACTGAATATAACTGTTCAATAATAATAAGTAAGATCGGATCATAACATGGTCCAATACCTTACCATTTGGATTAGCGTACCATCCCTCCAACCAAACAAGGATGAAAGATGGCACACTAACCCACGATAAAGTATCTTTCCAAGTCATGAATCCAATATGGTATCCGGACCACAACAAGGTTCAATACCTTCTCATTGGAGTAGTAAGCCACACCTACAACCAAATAAGGACAAAATATGGTAAACAAATCTGCAACAAATTATTGTTCCAAGCTACGATCAGATACAAGTACCCAAACCAAGAGTACTCGTACCTAACGGATAAGGTAGCCTAACCAATCTAAGTGAATGCAGTTTTAAGAACATCCTCCAACGCATGGGCCTTGGCTAAAAGTGGGATCGGCATGGCCCGCCCTTTGGGTACTAGAGGCCCAATCAATATGAGCATAACGTTCTGCAGAACGTTAGTGGCCGTCAATAATCATGCGTAATCTCACCGGCTTCTTCGACGGAGCTCACGGGTTACAAAAGGTAAAGTGCGTAGTAGCCCATACACTAAGGCATTGTCCTCCCCGCCCAATGCCTACTATGTGGTATCCATAACACATATAACTCCTATTAACCGCTAAGTCAAACTAAGCATGCAAACTCTATTAGCGGTTAGTCCTATCGCACGGCTTATACGTACAGGTGGCCAGCCAATCATGCATGTCCGAGTCCTACATGTGACTCACAACAACGTGGTACAAATGTGTCAAGGCCTATGAATGCAACACACAAAGGGTGGTCCCTTAAATCTAAGTTCAATGTATAAAATTATAGTACATAGTAGGAAATAGAACTAAACAGTAAAAATTCTATCTACTTATGCCATGTATCACAGTTTATTTTACAGAAAAAGTAATAAATAAATGCATGAATATGAGCTAAAGTAAAATAAATAGCTAGTGGCAAGGTATCTTGCCTAGTATGTCGCCCGGTGTGCTACGATGATCATGTTGGCATAGAGTATGACTTAGGTCTTGCAACTACGCAAGATGACCTCCGATAGTGGTACGGACTGTTCTATCAGGTCCATAACAGTCGGGTTAGTTAGGGTTGACAGGAGGAAGTACAGATTTTCGGAAGAAGGTAGAGAATATGTTTTGTCATGATCAAGAAACGGATAGTCGATGAGATTTGGAGGAGAAAATAATTATATTATTTTAGAAAAATATTTATACTATTTAAAATATCGTTTTTAGATAAATACTTTGAAGAATATAATATGTTTAGAAATTATAATAAATTATTTTAGGGCTAACATTCATAATAAAATTTTAGGCAAAATATATTTAAAAAATGGGCTAAAAATACTACAATAATATATGTAAAAGCCTAATCCTAAATTTGAAATTCCAATGCTATATTTTTGCTACGAAAATAATTTAGGAATATTTACTATATACATTAAAAATAATAACAACCAAAATTTTAATGTATTTATTGCCATTAGCAACCGAAATAATAATAATACAAAATAATAAAAATAAAGTAGTAATAATAATAGTAATAATAATGACAACAACATAACAGTAAACAGAGTAATCTATATATTTTTACAAAAATCATTTTACTAATGTACCTACATAAATACATACATACATATATCTTTAATAATAATAGTAATAATAATAATAATAATAATTATAGTAATAATAATAATAAAACAACAACAGATACTAAAAAAAGAAACAATTAATAAACAAAACAAAACAAAAAAACACAAAAACAAACAACAACAAAAGAGTAGTCTGACTGCTGCTCTTATTATTGGAAAGAGGAGAGAGAGAGTGAGAAGGAAAGCCAGAGACGAGAGAGAAAAAGAAGGGGTGAGAGTGAAAGAGGAGGGCAAAGGGAAGAGGAAGGAAAGAGAGCTCACCGACGAGTTCGTCGGCGACGCGCAACAAGGCGCGGCCACCCACGGAGGGAGGCGATATGCGTCGGGCGACGCAGGGGTCTCCTCGTTAGTTCGGGGCACGGCCGGGAATGCGGCATGGAGAGGCACGGGAACGGGGCTCGTGCGACGGAGGGGAAATGATGGCTGGGACTGGCTTGGATGCGGACATGGAAGGTCGCAGTGGAAGGTCGAGATGGAGGACATGTTGGGGACTCGCCGCGGTTAACACGGTGGTGGGCGCTCGACTAGAAGCTTCCAGATCTGGGGGTTTGGCCATGATTTCTGCCGACGGTAGCGAGGTGAGTGATGGTGGTTTGGTTTAATTTGGTAAAAAAAATTTGGGGTTTCGGGAGGTGGCCGATCGCGGCGGGTAGCCGACGGCGGTAGAAAGGATGATGGGTGTGTTTGTTTGTTTGGGATGCTGGTGGCGGTAGATGTGGGCAGCCACGGCAGTTGCCGCGGCGGAGGTATTGGATGTGTGTTTGGTTCTGGGAGTTTGACAAGGGGACGATGGCGGTGGCCGGACACGGTAGTGGAGGTGGTGGTATTTATCGGCTGGCCTGGGTGGTGGTTTTAGGGTGGCGCAATGGAGGTGGTGTGTTTCGATCGCCGACGAGGTTGGCAGAGAGTGGGGGTGATGGTTGGTTGTGCTGTGGTCGAGAGGCGGCCAGAGACGTGTGGCGGTGGAAAGATGGCCGGGGTGATGATGGTGGAGGCGTGCTCTGTGCTGTCGTATGGATTTGGCCAGGGTTTGCATGGTTGTTCTGTGTAGAGGCGGTTGGTGGTGCTGCTTTGGTGGCAGCGACCAGTGGGTTGGTCGACCGGCCAGGGTGTGTGGAAGTCGATGGAGGTAGCGATGGTTTTTTGGTGTTGTTGACGAAGTCGGAAAAGATGAAGGTGATGGCTGAGTAGACTACGGTGGTGGAGTCGACGGGGAGTGGCGGAGAGGCCGCGACGGGGTGATGATAGGGAGATGGGGGCTGCTAAAGTGGTGGCGTCGGCTTAGGCTCTAGGATTTTTGTGTCGGGGTTTGTGTCCGGCATGTCGTACACGATATTGGAGATCAGAATTGTATATATAAATAATAAACTATATTGAAAGACACCCTGGGTCGGACATGAGGCCGCCACGGCTGACATGGAAGAATTTGGACACAGACACGATGCACAACACTTTGTGTGGAGAATTATTTATGGAATTAGTTTGCGAAGAGAAAGCATATGGAGGCTCTCCTATATATAAGGGGTGGAAACTCCTAGTGTGATAAAGGTTAGGACTTATTTAGACCCAAATACATAATTTCACTATTAAATTTAAATCAACACAATAATATCTAAATCCCAATTCAAATCCAATTTAATTATAGATAAATCTACTTTTACATTAAATCTATAGAAAATAAAATCCATAAATTCAAATTTCTAAATCATCATAAATAATTTAAACATCAATCAAACCATTTTAAAATATCTTTAATAAATACTAAAATAATCATATTAATTAATTTCAAAAATAAATATTAAATATTTGAATAACCTTTTTTAGGTAAATAAAATAATTACAATTGGTTTCAAAAACTGATATATATACATGAATCTAATTTCATGTTACTCGCATACGAAAAATATTTATATAAATACTATTTTTGAAATCAATAACCATATTTGTATAATAAATAAAATAGCTTTCACAAGAAAATAGAACAAATATGTTTTGACAAACATTGTATATACTAAAACGAAGCAAAACTTATTTACCATATAAGTATTTCGAACTAAAAATATTTATTCGCTATTTAGGAGTTTATAATAAAATAAATTTAGAAGAAAATTAAATTTTTTGTATCTACGTATTCGTACTCGTCGTATAATACAAAAATAAATTTAAAAAAATTGTAGTAGAAATTTAGGGGTTTTACACAGACATGTAACTTGATGACTTTAGAGAGTGTCGGATTTGGCACATTTTTTGGTGCAAAGTGGTCCAACGACGGATACCGATTTGACCCAAAATTATAATTTTGCCCTTGTGTCCAGAATTGGACTTCTGGATAGGCGATCTTAGACATTTTACTTATGCAAAAACGTTCGTGATGTTTATTTCAGCATCTGAAGACGTTTGCGGAAGTTCCATTTCTATTGCTTCTTTTGACTTGTTGATTTCATCCACTGGACATCGTCAAAACACACAACAAAAACTAGGCTAGATACCTTGCTATATCTACTAACCAGTATATTTATTTTCAGCATTTATTTATTTTGTTTCATAATTGTTTTACTTTTTATGTATTATAAACTATGAGTCCAGGTCATACTTGGGTGCAAACGACTGTGTTAGTCATTTTTGTGGCTTTATTTTATTTGATGTATAGTGACCTAGTTTTAGCGGACTACTTTATGATTGTAGGATATCATTATATCACCTTTGACTATGTTGCATGTATCCAAGAAAATAGGAGTCTCATATAGGACATGATCTCGCATATTCAATTTACCATCGATACGTATAAGACATGTGACAGTTAGAATGTAACTGTTAAGACTAGGGTGTTAGAGACTCATACAGTTACAAATTGGACAAGTCATGAATACAACATGGTCAGTGACATTCGGGAGGGAGATGACAGTTAGATGTATGGGCTTCCCAATCCAAAAGTCGTAGAAACTGTGTACTATGGTAGTCGTGTCGCGGTGGTCACTAGCCTCGAGCTATGTGGACTGATGGGTCATGAGGGCCTCTAGCCTCGAGTTATGTCGGTTGATGGTACTGGTACTGACATTTGTGTGTGTGTTAATGAGTTGTGAGCTAGTTATGGAGGAGTCAGCCTTCACCTGCCCATACATCGAGATGTCTTCTAAATTGCACATAGATGGTTAGGGATACCCTTTCGCAAATCTATTTACCATGTCAGTCTGTTGCATATTTGTTTATCTATTACTGCAGTTTATACGACATATTTTTTGTATCTTGTTATGTCACTCTAAGGACCTGGTGTTCTCTCCTGACTAGATGCCCATGATTTCCCTCAGGATTACGGTACAACTTTGGATCCTTCATCTTTAGTTGAGGGTGTTTTATCTTCTGAGTCCCAAGTGATCTTTTGATCTAGATGGACCGATTATTACTATATTTATTTATTTTGTTTACTTTATAAGGTCGGACTGTAATTATTTTCAGACTCTTTATCATAGCTATTTGGTAGTAGATTTGTCTCCACCTGGCTAAATTATCAGTTGACTCTTTTATTTATTTATTTGAACTATTTTTTTATATTGTGTACAGTAGATGAGATATAAAATATACTGTGACTATTATTATTATGATTAAATTACAGTATATTAGAGTATTCTTCGTATACCTATAGCTGACATGTACGTATTTTTAGTCCTCTGTATTATGGGACCGGGGCATTACATACTTTTGTGGTATTCCATGCAGGTCTACGAAAATATTGCTTCGGTTATGTTACTGTACCGAGCAAGTCTGCATTTAGGATTAGAGTTTAGAATCTCATCCATAAATTATTTGACTCTCCCTTGATTGCTTATTGAACTCTCCTTTGACTGCTTGACTTGCATATTGTTTAAATCTATTAAAATGTTGCTCTTATCTTCGTACAAGTAAGAATGAATCTTAGAAGCAGACATATTTTCTCCCTTGCTATCACAACTGGTAATTCAGCAGCTCAAGGGGAGCGAACACCATCGTAGCCTCTGGTGGCATCCTCACTCCCTCCTTTCCCACAAAGGTAGCAGCAGCAGCCCGACATGACTCCACGTACGGTACAGCAGAACCCTCAGACTTATGTACCTCCGGTGGGACATAATGGGCAGGCAACAGCAGTACTCCAGGGAGAGTATATGGCACTACCTCCTCTACCGTTCCCTCAGTAGTTCCCACCTCAACCCGGACCACAGATCCCCCCACCTCTGACTGATGCGAACCCAACCAACCAGTTTATGTATGCTATGCTACAATCTCAGTGGCAGCAAACTGAACTGTTGAGGCAGAGCATAATGGCCTTCCTTGCTAGACCTTCACCTCCAGCCCCGGTACCAGCTCTAGCACTAGTACCACCACCCTATGTAGGCTCCATTAAGGACTTTATCGACATGAAGCCTAAGAATTTTAAGGGTATCGAGGGTCCGTTAGAAGTTTATATGTGGCTCACCAGCACTGAGAAGTTGTTAAAGACATTTTAATTTCCTGTGGACTTGTGGGTGACGGCAGTAGAGTTACTGTTATAAGACAATGCCTACTACTGGTGGAAAGTAGAACTAAGGCATCTCGGCACTGAGTATACTTAGGAAGAATTCTATAAACTCTTCAATAAAAGGTTCTTCCCTGTCCATGTTCAAGATGTCCTCTATGACTAGTTCATCTATCTAAAGCAGGAAAACCTGTCAGTGGAGGAGTATGATATGGAATTCAACTGCTTGAGAAAATTTGATACGGCACTAATTTCGACGGATCGAGAGAGAGCTAAAATATTTCATAATGGACTGTCACTAGAGCTCAAGAAGCATACTTCTGTACAGTCCAAAGTCTCCCATGCTGCTGTATTGGAAGAAGCTAGAAGCCAGGAATTCCTTTGCAAGGAGGTACAACAGGCTCAGAGACGCCCTACTCCGATAACTGGACCAGATAGCCTTATCCAGGGTGGACCAATCAGAAATTCTATGACACAAACACAACCGAAGGCATCACCCTATCAAATTAATGAGCTCCCTACATATCACTTCTGTCATAAGAAGGGTCATGTTATGATAGATTGTCGTCGCAGATTAGGAAAATGCATAATTTGTGGCTCTAATCATCACCAGGCCCGAGATTGTACAGAATTGTTAAAGGTAGCAAAACAGCAGACGAGGGCCCGTAGCACCAGGACCAGTAGCAGAGCTCCACCATCCATCGCATGGAGGATATCCAAGAGGATCACCCTTAGCTGACTAATTCGAACAATTTAGTCAGGCTGGACAGGAGACAAATAGTCAAAGATAAGGACAAGCATTTACCATGATGGTGATAGACACCCCTACCGAGAGTAGGAATATAACATGTATTACTCTAGTTATGCCATTTTTAGTTGAGACACAATTGATATTAGAACCACACCTTCACCAGCTTGGACATCATGTATAGTATAAATGCCTTGTCATTGCCTAAAGAACATTATCCATTACTAGCATTGTCATTGCATAAGTATTACCTTCAACATCTATCTTTATAATCCTTATAACCATAAATTAGTTAGACTCGTTGGGAATAGAAATGAAGAACTTATTCCTAACTAGCCTAGCCTTAGATTATGTTACTCTTATCTATAACCCTTGTATATTATAAAATAGTAAATTGTTCAATTTTCTCGGTTCATGTGCCATCGATGTATTAATCGTCAAACTTTGAAGCAAGGATAACCTACACAAATGGTTCCTCTCAATTGTTCAATAATCGGGGTATGATCTTCGTACTTGATTCATATCTACCGAACCACGTTACATATTTCATTGTGCATTATTCTTTTATAATTAAGGGTCGAGGTACGATATCATGACTTTGATTTTCTAACTTCGTTAATCATAAAATCGTGTTTTAGTTTTGAGAAACGAAGTTTCTAAAGTGTACAGATTGTAAGCCTCCCAAAACCTTAGGGTTCTTTGAATTAGCGAGTGATTGGAATAATAAATTGTATCCAATTAGGCTAATAAATCAGTGGTTCATAACGTCAGTTTGTATTTGTATTATTTGATACCATCTACCGTGACTTTGATATTTAGAGCACGACACAAGCCTTTTCCCTCCAACCAATTTCATACTCATGATCTAGACGAGCCACTCCACATACAGTACATAATTGTCCACTCAAACCCACCTTCAGATGCACTATTTTAATAACACAACACCCATGATCCATTTCCACCTAATTAGAACAAACATTCGATGCTCATTCTCATTCCATTTGATTATAATTATGTGATATCAACCAATTCCCTCAAAAAACTTAATACCTATGATACGTGTGTGTGTGTGTGTGTGTGTGTGTGTGTGTGCGTGTGTATTAATAAGTTGTAAGCTAGTCATGGAGGAGTTAGCCTTCACCTACCTATACATCGAGACGTCTTCTTAATTGCACATAGATGGTTAGGGACACCATTTTGCATGTATATTTACAATGTAAGTCTGTTGAATATTAATTTCTCTATTACTGCAGTTTATATGACATATTTTTTTTATATCTTGTTACGTCCGTCTGAGGACTTGGTGATCTCACTAGGACTTGATGCCCAGTGATCTCTTGATCTAGATGGACCTAGTGATCTCTTAATCTATATGGACTGATTATTTCTATATTTTGTTTATTTTGTTTATTTTATGAGGTCGGACTCCAGTTATTCCCAGACTCTTTATCATAGTTGTTTGGTAGTAGATTTGTCTCCCCCTAGCTCTATTATCAGTTGACTCTTCTAATTTATTTAATTGAAATATTTCCTTTATATTGTGTATTGTGGATGAGATATAGAATCCCTGTGGCTGTTGTTATCATGATTAAATTACAACTTATGTATGTATTCGGAGCTTCCACATATTGGAGTATTCTTCGTATACATACAGCTGACATATACGTATTCCTAGTCCTCTATATTTTGGGACTGGGGCGTTACACGCCTAACCCTTCTATGCTTGTTTATCGAAAAGTGAGGTATGTTACTGCTAAACCATTCATACATATGCCACCTTGGCAACTACTTACCTATTGACTAATGTCACTACCCGCACCTGGTTTAGGGGCACGAGTGTGTGACATCGCCCAGCATACGCCGTAGCATCGGCAATAGAACGCTGTCAAGGTCTACTAAACCAACCCACAAATATAAATATCATAGCCTGGCGAGATAGTCAACTCCGAACGGAGTACAAGTAATGACAATATATCCATACTCAATCATAATACTATAAGGAAGATAAATAGCACGAAAAGATAAAGACAACATGAAATAAAATTACAAAGAAGTCTAACATAAAAATAATACACGTCCAGAGAGTCTAAGTGTCAACAATCTCAAATATAAGTCTAAAATAATAATAGGACATGAGTCATCAACTAGAGACAAATCCAGTTCAAACCTAGCCTAAATGAGTCGCTAAAAAAGCCTCCTCAACTGGAGCTAAACCCTCTCGAATCAGACTCTCCCGGTCTACACCTACTACACCTTATGGGTCGTAATAGGTAGGGCAACCGTCATCTGAAAAAAAATTCAGTCAGGATTGGAGCGAGCACACCACTAACAGTAGTTCCAGTTAATTAATAAAAACTATAAAACTATAAATAAAGAGTACGATAAATGATGAAGGAATAGAACTACTAATATGAAAACGTAACCTGGTAATAATACTATGAAGAATAAATGATAAAAAGAGTACAATATACGGGAATTTAGATAAACGGACAGAGCATGTAAGTATAGTCCAAAGAATATGATGTGGACAATCAATACAATAAATACTATGTATTTGAAATACTAGTTTCGAGATGTAATCGGCTTGGGAACTTGTACAATAGCTAGGTGGCCTGGTTAATCGTGCGTGAGGTGTACGATTAACACTTACAATGTTTACAATTTACAATAGAGATTTGATCACTCTCTTACTAAAACTTTCTCCGCCCCAACTAGTACAGTGGATCCAACCATGACACGTTATGATACATGAGTAAGGTTTTACGATACTATCATTACAATGTCTAATGAACATGTCGTGTACAATGTCAATAGAATAATCATGGTAACATCTCATGACTAGAGATCCAGCTATATACTAGTCTCTGTACTATCGTGTCAGAATCAAATATAGCATCACCAAATACAAGATCCATAGTAGATATCAAATAATAGAAACTATCAGATAATGTACTCGCCTGAGATCCGGTGTAGAATATCAAAATGTCCGATACGGTACCTCGAAGACCTAAATATGGAATATTATATCAATACCAAGTTTTAGAATGAAAACATGTTAAACTAGTTCAATTCTAGGTCTCCAAGTCATTTCTAGGTCAAACTAGGTCGATTCTAGGTATTTGGATCCGTACCTTACCTTACCAAGGTGCACTAGTCTATTCGGGTCAAAACTCTAGGTATTTACCTTCCTAGTTTAGCAATGGGCTTAATTGCCATACCCCCAACTCATTACCTACTACTTTGCCTATACCTTAACTATAGTATCAATTTCAAACACTGTCCACTAGTACTTAGGTATTACCCCTACATGTAAATTAACTTTGTCCTCATTACATATTCCCAATACTCCATGCCTAATTATTAGATTTACCCCCAACCCTTACTTACACCTAGGTATCTAATCCCTTGGGTAATATCCAAGGCTTAGCCATATATGTATATCCTATCTATATATCCCTAATTACTGATATCACTCCCCCATATACCCACACTCTCTTCTCCCAACACTCATACATACAAAAATGACAGTCACATACACTCCTCAAATACTGACACACCTATAATGCCACTTCTAACTATATTAGGAATTTACATGTCTCATAACTAGACTGAAAATCCCCCTATCATTGCTGCAGTCCATTAGCATTTCAGTTGCACTTCTTTTCACTCCACTCTAACACACAACACACTCTTGTATCCTAATGTATAATGACACACTAAATCCCTGTTGAACTCTACTTCTAAAGTACCCAACTCCCCATCAGTTCACTTCACCCTCACATGGACCGCTCTTTGAACATTTCATTCTTTATTGTCTCCTTAATTATTGTATCAAGCAGTGCACAATACTGTTGCTAATGAGGTTGCCCTGCTTTCTGCTTTATGTGCTACGGCAGTAGCTACTGATGCTACTTATTGTGTTAACTGCACAAAGTTGTTCTATAAGAGAATTTACACTAGATATGAGAAGAATTGTATCAGGACATCGTTGAATGATGCAGGGAGTAAATTTAGAAGCAAAAACCAATAGCACGGAAAGCAATGAATATTATGAAGATCTATATAACCAAATTGAATATCCATATATCTTTTCTCAGATTATCACAATGAGGAGAGTAACACATGCTGCTAAAAATATGCTGATGAAAGAAGTTCCATATGAAGAGGTCAAGCAAACAAGCAGTGGATAGTATAGAGGACAGTATAAAGAACAAAAATGATGGTTTTACAGCTCTACTCTGGGAAGACTTGTGAAGGATCAGATGGTAATAGCAATAAGGGATTTCATCATTCTGGATAGATTACTGACTAAGGTAACCATAACTTCATCACATTGATACCCAAAATGGAGAAGCTAATGGAGGAAGGAAGACTGCCAATTCTCTATTAAAGCATACCCCTATCTATCAGAAATCTAATTGCACAAGGGTTCCCAAAGCTCGTGAAGAGCTATATGAAAAGATTGGTGACTTGTCAATCTTTGTTGTCATTTACAGGGAGGATAGAACTCATTGCATATGTTATACCCATACAAGTTCCTAAAATTATCAATGAGTTCGATTATCTATCTAACTTAACAAAACCCCCTCATCATTAACTCTGTCACAACCTATCTATCTTCATTCAGATCTAATAAGCTTATTCACTCAACCAACCATCGAACATCCATACACATTAGTATATAACAAGTATGTACCTACTTCTATACATATGTACATATGTGGACACACACATAAACAACTCCCCTATCCCAAGCTCTCCACTCTTTAAATTGGATACCTGCAAACACAAGTCTCCATGTTCCTATTGCTATGGTCCTAACAAGGATGTTGCATGTTGCCTTAAAACAGTGCACATAGGCAACTGATCAAACCTCATAGCTCTTCCCTGGCTTCAGAACTTAACCCAATTCCTATCCCTATAATAGCCAACACCCTATCCTACATTCTCTCTATACTCAAGTGCACCATTGGCACTGACCTGCACAGCAAGTGCAAATGTACACTGGCTACTCTTACTTAACTGATACTCATTTCGCCCACATCCCTTACAACTTCAATCCCCTATCTTGCGCTGTCCAAAATGAACTGTGGCAGTCCCTAATTCTCTATAAGCACACATGTGCTGCCCTTCCTATTGCTGTCTTCCTATCTACACCCACACAAGAACTTACACTTCATAACCTTTCTATATGGCTACACATATATATTCATTAGGATTCACTAAGACACTTAACACCATGCTCACCTATCACACTATCACTAACCAATAAATACTTACTAACACACACAAGCAAAACAGACCCTCACTCCCACACTATACTCTCTCGTACATACATACACTAGTAAATTGGCACACCCCTATCAATATAGATACATATACACACATTTACATATATATACATAGATACTATATATATATATTTAAAAAACAAAACATAGAGACTATCACCAGCTCCTACTCCCTCCCCGCCCTCCTATTCTCTCCTCTCCCCTCCTCTCCTCCTTGGGCTTCCTGCCCCCTCCGGGAGCAGTTCGGCCTTGGCCGCGGCCGTTCCTTCCTCCCCCTTCTCGGCCCCCTCCTCTGCCTCTTTTCGTCCGGACCTCGCCCCCCGTTCTCCCCTCGCCGATGCTCCGGCATTTCCGTCGTCGGCTCTGACCTCGTCGGCACCTGCCTTGGGACGACCGACTTTGTTTTCCCGCCCATCCATGCCCCTTTCTCGCTTCTCGAGAGAGGATACAGGTGCTGTCCAATCTGGGGGCCCTTCGGGTCCCGTGCCATGTTCGACTGGCACCGGTTGCGCCATTATCTTGGGTCCCGTGCCGTGTTCGACTGGCGCCGGTTGTACCATTATTCCCACCCCGGGTGGGCCTTCCCTTATCCCAGGTTATGCAGCAGCTTACGGGCGTAACTCGCCTGACGTCTTCAGATCAGTGTCCCCTCCTACGCACCATGTTGCGCCAGGCACCTCTATCCGCCCTCCTGCACACTATGTTGAGCCAGGTGCCTCTGTTGACCCAACTGGTGCACACTATGTTACGCCAGGCACCCATTCTGGCACTATGTTGTGCCAGGTACCTCTATCTGCCCTTCCGGTGCCTCTGCAGACTCGTATCCTTATCCGGTTGGGCGGCCAGGGGGCCCACTTTTTCTTCAGGATCCGGCTGACCCCCTCTTGGGTTGCGCCCCTCTGGCGCAACCTGTGTTTTATGCGGCCCTGGCACAACTACCATTTTGCACGGCCCTAGCGCAACCTCGGATTTGTGCAGGCCTGGCGCATCCTGCGGCTGGTGGGCTCCTCTGTCCCGGTTGTGCCCCTTTGGCGCAGTCCGTAGGCCACGCGGCCCAGGTTCCTGCTTTTGCTGCCGCCCCTGTGGTGGCGCAAACCGCTGCTCCGGCGCCCTCCTCTGGAGGTGTCGCCACTTTCTTCCCACACTCTGGTTGTGCGGCCTCCAGTGCCCCCACCTTGGGCAGCGCAGCTCACCTAGGGCAGGCGTATCCCGTTGCTAAGTTTGACTCTTCCTCCCCAGATGATCTGCTTGCGCTCCTGCCTCCTTTAGAGCCTTCCTCTCGCCCATTTGGAGTTTCGCTGCCTGCGACCCCAATCCCCATCTTATACCAGGCCGCTCAGCCGACCTCCTCTAACCCGATGCCTTCCTTCGCAGATAAGCTGCGACCAGACAGGGCGGCCGTGTCGGGGTTTCTGTTTCAGGACTTCCCCCTTCCTGAGGTTTCCTATCTTTCTCCAGCCTCCTTGCCGACGGTCCCCTTCTCTGTTCAGGAAATGGAATCGCTGTCCGGCTCATTCCCCCACAACTTTGTGCTCAAATTCTCTTCGGGATGTCCTAAGCTCAGCCGCGTTCAGGAGGTCATCGATAGTTGGAATCTCACTGCGGTATACCGGGTGGCTCCTCTAGACCCCAGGCATATTCTGCTGCACCTATCCTCTGTTACTGACCACCACTCTGTGTGGTCCAAGGGCGCATGCAATATCGATTCTCACCAGATGAAGATTATCAGGTGGTCCCCGAACTTTAGCACTAAAGTTGACTCTGCTAAGGTCGCTACCTGGGTGACCCTACCTAACCTTCCCCGTATCTGCTTCGTCCCGGCAGCTCTTAAACGCATAGCCAACTCCTTTGGGACTAACGTGGCTTCGGCAGCTGAAACAAGCAACCTCACCAAAGTCTATTACGCCAAGATCTGTGTTGAGCTTGATCTCACCAAAGAGCCTCCCAATCACATACTCATTGAGATAGGCAGTCAGACTCACACCCAGCAATTAGTATATGATAACCACATCATTTTTTATAATCACTGTCACCTACGAGGACACCTAACAACATATTGCTTCCGACTCCACCCTTAGCTCAAGAGGATGTCCGGTCGGAAGGACAACCCGGCGGGAGGGAAAATGACTCACAATCATCAGTCCCACTCACCTCTGCTACCCTTACCCACCTCCCACATCAGATTTGAAGCTAGCAGGGACGAGCGATCCGCGTCTCCTGGTAGAGCGATAATCCCCTACACTCTCCCGTCTCCTATCTTACGGAATAGTTTCGATGCTCTCTCTGACTGTGAGGAGACTACCCAGGAGACCGCCCTCCTCGAAGGACCGCCCGACCGTCCCAATTCGGAGGCAGAGCCGAAAGATCTCAGAGAGTCTTCTCCGGTCATGAGCCGCAATCCCACAACCCTTTCAGCTGCCCAACATACGATTTATGATTCTTCCATCGACGAAGCCCTTGCTATTTTGGGAACAGAGCATATCCTTAGGGGACGACAGGTCCTCGCCGCAGGATACCCTCTGTCGGTAGCAGAACCACCCGACAGCAATGAGGAAATCCCCCTCATCTTCCCTGTAGAACCCAGCTTGGATACTGCTGGAGAATTACTTAACACCGTCGCAAACTCATCCATCTCCCCTGCTAGGGAACCCCATACCAAATTCGGCCAAATGTTGGGTATCAAGATAAACTCCACCACCAAAAAATCAGATCAGAAAGAAGCGCCTGAGTCAACGGGTATACGCACCAGGTCTGCAGCAAAGCAGATCAAACACCACTCCTCTAAGAAACATTAATACTGAACATCCTATCCTGGAATGTTCGTGGCCTGGCTAACAAACCAACCATGAGGCGTCTTTCTAGCCTCAACAAAATCCACAAGATCGATATCCTGATCATCATTGAACCTAAAATCCCTCCCAAGAAAGTTAAGGCCATTAAGTTGTAGTTAGGCTTTAAACTCGCCATAGCAAGCATACATGACATCTAGATTCTCTGTTCGCCGGCAGTCAGAATCGGAGTCATACAGGACTCGAGACAGGCTCTCTGTTACTGGATGGAACATCCTCTTATTCCCAAGTGGGCCCTCCTGTCAGCGGTTCATGGATGTTGTGACATAGGAGAATGCAAGCAGCTCTGGAGCGATTTTGTAGACCTTCAACGTAGCCACTGCAACACTCCTTGGCTCTACATTGGAGATTTTAATGCTATCACCTGTAGAGAGGAGAAAACTGGTTGTCGACCTCCGCCCCACTCAGCCATGCTGGATTTCAACAACTTCATTTTCAACGCACATCTACAACCCCTTCAGTTCTCTGGCAGCACCTTCACATGGTGTAACATGCAGGAAGACGACCGGCGGTAATACCCCCGGCTTGATAGAGCTCTCTCTAACGCCCTTTGGCATGATATCGGGATCTCATCCAAACTTTACCACCTCAACACCATTGAATCTGATCACGCCCCTCTGCTGGTTGAAGTTAAGAGCAAAGCGGCCAGGATCAAAAAAAACTTCTGCTTCCTTTACCTCTGGACCACTCACCCCCAGTTCAAGTGCATGGTTGAGGAGGCCTGAACCAAAGAGGAATCCAACGACCCCCTAATTTGCGTCGCCAGCAAGATCAAGACCATGCATCATCCTCTATCGGTTTATAGTAAACAGGCATTCGGGGACATTTTTTAGGCAGTCCGAATTGCCGAGGATGATGTCACTCGCATCGAAGCTCTGGTCGTGACTGACCGATCGCCGAAGGCTAGAGCGGCTCTGAACCTTACCAAAGACATCCTCAAATTCCGGGTGAAGGTTGAGACTGATTTTTGGAAACAAAAAGCGAGGCTTAAATGGGACAGTGAGGGGGACAAAACTCGAGCTACTTCCACGCTTGCGTCAACGACCGCAGACAGAAACTCATACTTTATCAGATTGGTGATGACTCAGGCAACATTTTTACTGACCAACGGGGCATCGAAAGGGAAGCTGCCAACTTCTATTCCAAATTGTTCACCAAAGAGACGGTCCACAGAGACAACTCCCTGCTGGCTGAGATCCCCTACCTTATCGACGACGCCGACAACAACCAGCTGGAAGTTCTTCTATCCAAACAGGAAGTGAAAAAAGCGGTTTGGGCTTTTGATGCTCATAGCGCGCTGGGCCCAGACGGATTTACGGGCATATTCTTTAGGGTCTGCTGGGATACCATCAAGAAAGACATTCATGAGGTGGTTACGGCATTCTTCCAAGGAGAGACTTACCCTAGAACCATTCCGAGCGCCAACCTAATCCTTATTCCTAAAAAAGATAATCCAGAGACTTTTCGGGACTTTCGGCCCATCAGCCTCTGCACATTCACCAACAAGATCATTTCCAAAATCATCACATCGCGCATGTCAGATATCCTTCCCAAGATTATTTTTGAGGAGCAGAGTGGCTTCGTCAAGGACAGAAACATCCAGGATAATATCATGCTGGCTCACGAGTTAATTACATACATGAAACTCCCGGCGAGGGGGGGAACATCGCCATCAAACTGGACATGGAGAAAGCGTACGATAGACTTGACTGGCAATTCATGATCTGGGTTTTCAGGGGCTTCGAATTCTCGAAAACTTGGACCAATATCGTTTGGAGATCGATTAGCAACTCATGGTTCTCCACGGTGATCAACGGCCAACCGGACGGCTTCTTGAAATCCAGCCGCGGTGTCAGGCAAGGAGACCCCTTATCGTCCACCATCTTCATTATCGCAGCCGACGCTCTGAGCAGACAGCTGAACAGCATGACCAGAACCCCGAACTTACAATATTTTCATACGGTCAGCAGATGTCCTATCACTACTAAAATCTGCTCTATTAGCGACGTAATGTAGCGACGGAATAAAATAACGTCGCTAAATATTGAATATAGTGACTCCTTTTGATAGACGTCGTAAGACATCGCTGAATAGCGACGTTCCGCGACATGAGATAAAGTACGTTGCTGAATAGCGACGTTCAGCGATGTAACTTAAGTTATGTCGCTATAGCGACATTCAGCAACATCAAAAGCAGACGTCGCTAATGTTTTAATATATTCCGTTCGAAACTTTCATTTCCCCTTCGCTCTCTCCTAAAATTTTTCCTCAAACGAGCCCCCAACATTCGACGAAGCCCTACTCCTCGCCGAAGCCTCCGACGACGACGAAGCCCCCCTCCTCGTCGCCTACCTCCGACGACGAAGACCGCCTCCTCGTCGCCTCCCTCCTTCGATCGAGCCGCCCTCTTCAGGTAAACCTTAACCCTAGCCCTAGCTATCTAGACACAGACACAGACACAAATTAGGGCACAGACACAGACACGAGAATCCTAACCCTAGCCCTAGCCCAAGGTTGCAGTATGGGATTGAATCAGTAGGAATGTAGGGACTCGACTTCAAGTGGAGTTAACCATGGACTGGACTTGCAATGACAGAGCAAAATGAATGCAGGGCAAAACATTGATGTGGTGGACATCATGTGTGGACTGAAATACCAAATGGACAATTCTTGGTATGAACCAACTGTCCCAAGAATAATAATGTTATATGACTGAACAGTAGGACATCTGCTAAAGGTATTGATCAAGATGACAGTGTATAATGCAACATTATACCACAATCCCCAATCCATATTTTACACGCCCGTGATACACATCCCAAATGGATCCAAACTTGACCCAAGGCATTCCTAATATAATGGGGGTCGTAAATGAATACACTTACACTAATGAATGGGAAATTAGAGGTTTAGAGGGCTCTTACCAATTGAAAGATGGATTCCAAATGAACAATCCCTAGATCTAGATCTCCATCAAGCTCCAAGGGCCAAATTGCTTCCAAAAGCTCCCAAATCTAGCCAATAGAGGCTTTTTCTCTTCATATACTTACTTCGTATTAATTCATGTACATTGCCTGATAATGACTCGTCATAGAGGTAGAGGGGACTTGCCCTAGCTAGCCCTAGGTTACAGTATGGGAAGTAGGGAGAGCTCGGGTTGTGTGTGTAGAGATAGAGGTAGAGGGGACTTGTGCACAATAATGTGTGTGTGTGTGTGTGTGTGTGTGTGTGTAGAGGTAGAGGGGACTTGTGCTGAAGCCAGGCATAGGAGAGGAGAAACTGAAAAGAATGTGTCTTGTGTGTGTATCGATCTTGGGTAAGGGTCTTGACAACAATATGGGATTTTCCTGAGAATATGAGAGGGATGGATACACAAGGTATCACTTCTATTTTCAGGCCTTGTTCAGTAGAGAGCACAAGTGTGTGTACAAGGTCTGTGCATGGGACAGCATGCCAGGAAATAGGGAGTTGATACTTGGTATCATAGGTAATAGGTTGTGTTGATTGATAGTGTAAGGTAATAGGTAAAGTATATTATTGGAAAATTAAGTAGTTAAGGTATTAGTGTTAGTTAAGTTATTGATGAGTATAAGATACTATAATAGATAGTATATGATAAGGTAATAATAGAGTGAGTATTACCTACTAGTAGCTAAGGTATGGGTTATTACCGTAGTCTAAGGATTGGATATTAGGTAAGTGTCAAGCTACCTATGGGTTACATACCCCCATATAGCAATATATATGAGATACAATTTCATTGTTCAGGTTATCCAACAGAATTCATTACTCAAATTATGAAGATACACTACTCATTATAATAAATACTTAGAGTACAAAAACACACACACACATATTATTAAGTGAGATACAAGGTAGACAAGGATACGAGGATATATAGATAATAGGTTAAGTGGTGATTTCTTAATGCAAGTATGGTAGGATTTTGGAACTTAGATATCAAGTTATAATACTAGTGTAGGTATTTATGATACGAATTTGTGCCTATTGGATAATTGTGTGTCCATCTCTGCAGAATTATTTCCAAATGGTTATGAATTACTACTTGCGGTGTCGTTCATGGATGTACAATCATCGTCCTGATGATATGTGCGATGTGCGGGATGAATACATAGCGGGAGTAGAGCAGTTCCTGCAGTTTGCCAAGGCGTTCTCTCAGTACATGGACCGCACCAAAATTAAGTATCCGCGTGTGAAATGTCATAACGTAAAATATTATCCAGAAGTAGAAGTGATATATCATTTGTACTCGAGGGGTTTCACGTCTAATTACTATCAGTAGACCGCACACGGAGAACTTGTGTCTTTAGCATCATAGCCAGAGCCTTATGTTGAGCCGTATATGCATGCGGGACCTAATTTTGTTTCAGATAATCATGCATACGACGACGGGTGCGTGAACATAGTTTTCGACGCTGCGGGGCCTAGTTTTGTTCATGATGCAGCTAAAGAGGTACCGAATATCGATGCTGTAAAGTTCATGGAGTTGCTGGAGAATGTAAGGACTCTATTGTATCCTGGTTGTGAGGATCATTCACCGTTGGAGGTGGTTACAAGACTGTTGAGCATTAAGTCAGATTTTAACATGTCGCAAGAATGCTACAACTGAGTGTTGGAGTTGATTATAGAGATCTTGTCGGCGGGTGCTTAGTTACCTAAAGACTTCTATCGGTCTAAGAGGATGGTGAGATCGCTCTGGATGGGATACAAGAAAATTGATTCTTATCGCAATACGTGCATACTGTACTACAAAGACGACAAGGACGCAGATGTGTGCAGATTTTGTGGTACTGATTGCTATAAGACAACTAGTATAGGAAGGTCTACCGATGCAAGAAGACCGACTGTTTCAATGCACTACTTGCCTTTAACACCGCGGTTGTAAAGATTATTTATGGTAAAAGAGACGGCCAAAAATATGAGTTGGCACATGCGAGAACAGACTGAAGGAGTGTTGGATCACCCATCCGATGGAGAAGCGTGGAAGCACTTTGATCGAGTGTATCCTGATTTTGCTTCAGATTTGCGTAATGTCAGGTTGGGGCTATCTTCTGACTGTTTTACTCCTTTTGGTCTTTCGGGATCCCAGTATTCGGGCTGGCCTATGATTGGCACTCCGTATTACCTACCGCCTTGGATGTGCATGAAGACTCAATACATGTTTCTAACTGTTATAATTCTTGGTCCGAATAATCCCAAGAGGAACATTGATATGTACTTACAGCCTTTGATAGATGAGTTGAATCAGATATGGGAAGTAGGCGCTAACACGTACGATGTTTCCAGGAAGCAGAATTTTCAGATGAAGGCAACCCTTATGTGGACCATCAACGACTTTTCGGCCTATGGAATGTTATCTGGATGGAGCACTCATGGCCGTCTCTCATGTCCGTATTGTATGGACTGTACTAAGGCTTTCTGCTTGAAATACGGAGAAAAACTGTGCTTCTTTGATTGTCATCGGCAATTTCTGCCAAAAGATCATCCGTTCAGAAGAAACATGAATGCATTCCATGCCAGCGTTGTAGAGAAGGGTGATCCACCGCCAAGGTGGTGCGGAGCCACGATATGGTAGGAGGTTAAAGATTTTCCAAGTGCTATCGAAGATCCTACAACTGGGTACAAGTACGATGGATTTGGTAGAGATCATAACTGGACAAAGAGGAGCATATTCTGGGATATGCCATATTGGAGTACCAATCTGATCAAACACAATCTTGATGTCATGTATATTGAGAAGAATGTGTTTGATAACATAATTAATACTGTGATGGACGTAAAAAGAAAAATGAAAGACAATCCCAAGGCCAGGTTGGACTTAGAAGAAATATGCAAACGCCCTGCGTTGCATTTGAATCACATATTGAATCACCTAAAAAGAAAGGTAAAAAATAAGGCACGGGTCGAGGGTTCTATTTGTCAAGCCTATGTTCCCGAGGAGATTACAAACTTTTTTTCGATGTATTTTAAGTCTCATTTTGCAACTAATAGAACGAGAGCTTCCAGAAATGACGACGGAGATCATGAATGTAATGATACAATACTGAAGGTATTCAATGCTCCAGGAAAGCCATCGGGTAAAATGAAGAAGAGATATCTGAACGATGATGAGCTAAGGGCTGCTCAGTTGTATGTATTACTCAACTACGACGATGATGAAGTAGCGAAGCTGGAGGGGTAAGTAATTAATACGTCTATATTATTTTAGTAGTGTTGATTATTATACTATTATATTAATTGAACGATGTTGTTTTCAGCATATTTAATAATGATGTGAGGTCAGGTAGGCCACACATAACAGAAGAAGAACCAGAACAAGAAATGAGGCATTATTTTCTATCATGGTTGAGTGCATATGTAAGACTTGAGAACTCTGTAATTACCTTTCTGTATATGTACTTGAGAATGAGCTTAATTTATTTTTTTGTGGTATTTAGGTTGATCGTCCATACGCAAGACTTGAGAATGAGTCTATTAGAACGCTAGCCAAGGGACCAATTTATGCTACAAAAATATGGCCAAGCTACTGTTTGAATAGGTGTAGGTTCAAGTCAACAACTTGCCCGATCAGAGACAACTTTGTGGATCTCGATTCCACCAAAAACAGCTTTTTGTGAATCAGATCTTCGAACTACAAAGATGTTGATAAGGACAACGATTTCTATGGCGTCCTAGGGAGATTGTGGAGCTAACATATAGTTATGGAATAGAGCCTGCTAAGATTGTGTTATTCAGGTGTGATTGGTTTGATCCTATTGAAGGTCAAGGTTGGAAAGTAGACAAGCACGGTCTTGTGGATATAAACTATCGTCGTCGATATCAAGCCTATGAACCATTTATCCTATCAAGTCAGGATCAGCTCGTATACTTCACAAGTTATCCTAAACGGGGAACAACAAGGTCAGACTGGTGGGCAGTATGCAAGACCAAAGCTAGAAATACCTTTGAGGTTGACGATATAGCTTATCAATAGGATAAACTACCTCTTGTAACAAATATTATAGAAGTAGACACGACGGAAGTTCCTTATTACACATCTAATTGTGTAGAAGAAGTAGAATTATCTGAAGAGGAAGATGCAGATGAAAGTGAAGATGTATAGGAGGAAGAAGAAGAAGAAGAAGAAGAAGAAGAAGAAGAAGAAGAAGAAGAAGAAGATGAGTTAAACAAACTAGATAAATTTTTAGAAGAGGATTAAATCTATACGTTTGTTTTATCATCATATTTGACACTTTAGTGACACTTTTATGACTATAATATTTTTCATAAATTTGTGATGCAATCATATAAATATGTATATTTATTTTATTGTCATATATTATTGTCAGGTATGACTAGACTCGGACGACGTAGAGGATATTATGTTAGGCAGTCCCGTGTGCGTCAGGCTGGGGATGCAGATTCCGTACCCTCATCCTCATCTTCGAGTATGCCAGTGTACCATTCTGTTCCTGGTCCATTACCGGGACAGGGCAGTTCCAGCAGGTTGGCGACTACTTCCTCGTCGTCCAGCATTCCTCCCACGTCCAGCATTCCTCCTACCGACAGCTCCATGGGGAGAGCCGACGGCGAGCATATGGAGGACGGTGATCAGACTGATCCTGGTCAGGCAGGAGGTGAGAGCGACCCTCCATGCGCTCTCCTGGACTAGACGCGTATGGAGGTTTGGACGGACGGGCCTACGAAGTAAGTTAATTAGTTAATATATATTTCTCAATTGATTATATGTACATATATATTCATGAAATTTATTATTGTATAGATATCGGCCTCCTGCAGTACAGAGACAGCTGGGGTTATTTCTGAGGCAGAACTATGGTGGGCCTTGGATTAACTACTCAGATGCTCCCGCAGATAGGAAGGCCTTTTGGTTGGCCCACTTCAAGGTAAAAAAATTTGTTTATTTTTAAATTTTAATAATCACTTGTGTATATTATACAACTCTTTCTATTTTACTTCTTGTAGAGGACCTATTTCTATCCACCACACCGGGCGGCGAAGATCAAGGCCCAATTTTCTGCCGTCGTAGGCAAGCTCATCGTGATGCGATCCACAACCAGAAGTTTCGTGATCGCTGTGGAAAGCCAATCCATGGTTGGATCATGCCAGAGCAGTGGACTGCGATGAAGCCTAGATTCGGCGAGGCCAGGCACCAGGAGCGGTCTGACAAGGTCAAGGTGGCGCGGTCGAGCGCTAGTAAGTGGTGTGGTGGATCCATTCCTGTGACGGAGCATTTTTGTCGTCTGGTACATTTTCTATGACGGACATTATTTTCTAAATAGTTGGATAGAATTTTTAATACTAATAATAGATAATATATTTTAACAGGTAAAAAAGGGTGAGGACCCCAACATGGTGACCGTCTTCCTGGTCACCAATTAGAGGGCTGGGGAGTTCATTGACGAGAGGGCGACGCAGGCATATGTACGTTCTATTCTTTATATTAATTTAATATAATTTAGAAAATAGGAAAATAGATATCAATATAGACTTTAGCAAACACTTGGACGTTAGCAAACATTGCTATAGGCCGAGTTTCTTTGGCTACAAGAGGAGGCGGCTGCTGCTGCTAGTACGCTAGTAGAGGGAGGGGCTGGCACTTCCTCCCAGCCGCCTACAGCTCCATCGTCGGACGACCTCTGGATGACCGCCGATGGTGGTCTTCAGAAGGGTACGTACTAGGGTACGGGATCCTACGATGCCTATTTGGCTTCAGAGTCATCCCGGGCCCCCTCTGTCAGTGCACAGTCTCCAGCTTCGCAGGCATCGTCACGAGCTTAGGATATTGGTCATCAATTCGACGAGATGCGTCACGAGTTGCAGCAGCAGATTTCTGATCACTATACCGCAGAGCGACGATCTGACGATCCGATGATCACCGGACGATTTGATACGGTCGAGCGCAGTATACAGGAGCTGATGAGTCTGCAGCAGGCTACAGCTGCCAGATTACACACGCTCACCGAGTCTACGGAGCGTACAGAGCGTAGACAGGTTAGCTGGAGGGATCGTAAAAGACCATGTCTGCCTCACTCACTCAGATACATACTTCGATTGAGGAGAGTTATCAGAGTATGGTGAGTACCCTTGCTGCGCATGCTGAGCGACTGTGAGAGCTGGAGTAGATACGTCCTCCCGGTCCATCGACGGTGCCGACTCCAGACGTTGCACTGCCTCCTACTGCCCCTATGGTGCAGCTCACACAGGAGCAGTATGAGTACATCCTATCTCAGATACGCAGCAGGGGTCCTCAGTTATCTAGTAGATTTTTTATCATCTTTGTATGTATTGGCCCTATGGGCCCATTGATCATTGGTATATTGTTTTTTATTCTTATTTGACTCTATTGGACATGTATGTTTGTTGGACATGTTTGTTTGTGATATTTACTTTGCTGGTATTTTCATTGAGTACATGTATGATATTTAGTTGTAGACTGTTATAATGGGAGACTGTTATTCATCTATTAGTTGTAGACTGTTATGATGGGAGACTGTTAATTATGATGATATATGTTACGGGGATGACAAATATACCTACGATGGGTTATAAGCGATGATATGATATTCAAAGGAGGTGCTGCCCAAATTTAAAAAAAATATAATGTGTATTTTGTGATGATGTGTATCTGTGTTTACAGTGTATGTGAAATATAGTATTCGAAACCATCGATAGTTTCGATTACTGTTGTATGTTTTATCTTGGACTGAAAGAGCAACAGTTCAAGGTGTACTTCTGAGAGCTTCATTTTCACATCCTTCACTTTCTCGGGACGTCGTAAAGGATCCCGAGAAGGTAAAGGATGTGAAGAGGAAGCTCTGAGAAGTGCACCCTGAACTGTTGCTCTTTCTATCCAAGATAAAACATAGAACAGTAAGCAAAACTGCCGATGGTTCGAACACTGTACTTTACACACACTGTAAACACAAACACACAACATAACAAAAATACACATTATATTTTTTAATTTTTTTTATAATATCTGCGATGTATAGCGACGATCTGCGATGTATAGCGACGTATCTTGATGTCGCTAATTAGCGCCGTTATGTCACTATTCGTCACAATCCGTCGCTCAGAAGCTGACGTGGTAGAATCCTGACGTCGCTAATTTGGTCGGTGTACGTCGCTACACTACTGACGTGGCAGGCATGCCATGTCATCACATAAAAAGAAATAACGTCGCTAAGTAGTCGCACTATGTCGCTAATTTGGCGACGTACAATTTCATCGCCTTCCGTCGCTAATTTTGCGACGACCCAGCGACATTATGGTCACATCGCAAACAGCGACGGAGGGCGACGAATTTGTCATCTATGACTAGCTTTTTCGCGACCTTCATGTTTCGTCGCTAAAGTCGTCACTAATTACGATTAGCGACGTATTTTTCTTAATTAACGACGTATCCTGACGTCGCTAATTTGCCTTATTTTAGTAGTGTATTATTACTCATCTGGCCTATGCTGATGACATTCTTATCTTCTCCTCTGGAGAAGTTGGGTCGGTGGTGGTGGTCCACAACTCGCTCATGAAATACTCCAGATGCTTTGGTCAAAAGGTCAACCCCGTTAAGAGCGTCATATATGCCCACCATAACATCAAGAGAGAGCATGCTATCAACCTATCCAATATCACCTCATTCTCAATCGAACAACCCCCTTTCAAATACCTTGGGTGCCCCCTCGTGTACGGAAGATCGAACGCCGCCATCTTTGATGAGCTGATTACCAAGATCAGGAAATAACTTGAGGGGTGGCATAACGCTACCTTATCCCCAGGCGGCAAAATGATTTTCATCAAGCACGTGCTCACCTCTATTCCTATCTATACCCTTGCTGCCTGCTCTCCTTCCAAGAAAGTGCTCGCTTCGTTGGAAAGCATCTTTAGCGATTTTATTTGGGGTCACAGTAACGGGCATGACAAACATCACTGGGCCAGTTGGGATTCTATGGCTAGGCCCACGGAAGAAGGAGGTCTGGGCTTCTCCAAACTATCCCACATTGTAGATGCCTTCTCTATGAAGTTGTGGTGGAAGCTTCATACGAGTCAGAATTTATGGGCCAAATTTATGAAAGCTAGGTACTTCAAGCATATTCATCCTGCATAAGCCTTCTCCAATTGCAGATCATCTGCCGCCTGGCGGCGGATCCTCGTGGGGCGATCCATCGCCGAATCGGTGATCAAACTCCAACTGGATAATGTCGAATCCTAGACTTTCCTGGAATATTGGGCGGGGGATACCGTGCTCAACAATCTTATGGCGGCTCCGGGGAACAGCAGGATCAGGGACCTGTGGGATTTCACTAGTAATGATTGGAATTGGCACCTGATCAGAGAGTGGGTAGGGGCTGAGGCAGAAGAGCGCATCCGTAGCAATAACCATAAACTGGATGATGAGCTTGATGTACTGAGGTGGTCGGCCGAACCTTCTGGATACTTTTCGGTGAAGTCGGCTAGAAGCGCGGTACGTGGCGTTGGGACGCATGTACCTATCATTGCCGTATTTTGGCAGACCTACATCCCAAAAAAGTTGTCTTTCCTTCTCGGGAGAGCCTCCCGTAAGAAGTTGCCTACCGATGACACCCTCAACACCATCGGGTCTAGCCTTGCGTCTGCATGTACTTGTTGTTCGGAGCGCAAGAGTGAATCCATCGATCATATCCTCTGTCAGGGGGAGCTCGCAATTCAGGTTTGGAGGGCCCTCTCGCATCGGTACGGGCAGAACCAGAGGAGTGGGTGCTTCAACGACCTCCTGGTTTACAGGGCCTCCGCTTCCCACGGCCCTCAGATTGTCGCGGCGGCGGCTACCTGGGTCTTGTGGAAGAATCGAAATAAGGCCATGTACGAAGTTCATCAGTACATCGGAGTCCAGCTCATTCGGGAGACCCTTCGTCAGTGTCAGAAGATCAGAGCCATATGCTCGCATGAACAGGAGCCCTTCTGGGACGCTGTCCTCTATTAGCCCCTTATTTCCTCACTTTTGGTTTGTATAATTTTTGGCCCGGCTGTTTGCGGCTGGTAGCTTTCTTGTAAAGGCTTCGGCATTTTGTGCCTTTTCTGAATAAAATAGGGTTTTTTTTCCAAATATATATATATATATATATATATATATATAGACATATAACACCACAACTCCAAATCTAATCGTGCGAATCATGAGATATCATGATACTACACCACATATCTTATTTAGGGTACGTACCCAAAATCTTAACTCAAAATGGACACAAAAATTCCTTTGGGGACACGTGTGGAACACTTGGTGCACTAGTTTACGATACGCCTAAGATACGCTATCAAACCTTATCTGAATCCTACCAAATTTCATAGGCAAGCCTAAAATAGGTAAGCACACCTAATTAGTGATCCACTAGGCTAGTGTCAAGTGCCATATGAAATAGAGCATGGGCACAACATGTGTTGGAGGCCGAAAAACCCCAAATTGAGCCCGTGTTCTACCTTATCCAATTATGGACACGTAGCTACCCTCACAATACTCTAACAAACCTAAGTTGGTCTACTAAACCTAATAACAAATACGTGGTAAACCATTCTTGGATTTTTCTATGAATGGTACAAGAACTCATTGTAAAGGTCTTCAAATGGGTCAAATGAAGACCAAATTTCTCCCCATGGATAGCCCTAATGCATGGGTGGTTCCAACATGACTAATGACACTAATTAAAATCAATTACAATGGTTTAAATTTAGATTTTACCTATTGGGAGATGGATTCCCAATGCAAAGTCCAAAGGGATGTAAATGGACACAACCTTCAAGAATGGACACCTCATTCAAGCTTCTCTTCTTCCAAGGCTCTCCTTCTTGCTAGTCCAAGCTCTAGACTCCTTGGGTGACACTAGGAATTGGTTGGGAATGAATTTGGGAATGGTGGAGTTGGTTCTTCTTCTCAAATGAAGCAGAAATGAAGATGAGGCAATTGAGGGTTTCTAGCGGCTAATAAATGAACTCTATAAGGGGTTTTATAGGGTTATAACCAGCCATCAATCCTAACCCTAAATGCCATGTAAAGTGTCTAATAAGTGCTCCTAATTAGTCATGAAGGTATATTTTAGGAAGTGGTTTAGTTAGAAAAGGTTTCATTAGCTAAAGAAGGATTTTCCTTGATCATTGCTCTCTAATTAAATGGGTATAACATGACCAACTAATGGTTTCACTAATGGGGTCATTACAAGTCTAGTTGGGTCCATTTAGGTTCACTAACAACTAGTCTAACTAGTAGCTACAACCAGCAACTAACTATATAATATATTTAATTATATGAAACAATACCTATCAGAAAAAAATTAAAATAAATACCATCATTATAATTAGCAAAAAGAAATTTTTTAAAATGGTACAAAATAGAAAAAGACAAAAATACCCCAATTTTGGAAATGTGGTAGTTACAATCCTACCCCCTTAGAAAAATTTCGTCCTCGAAATTTAAGTTGGTTGTACTATTCTCTAGGTCAAGCCCCCAACAATCAAAGTCTAGCAAAATCCTATTTAAGATTATACAACATGCAATTCTATGGAATGGAAACAAACATGCATGGTTAAAGTCTCTACAGTGTCATGTTATTGTAGTCGCTACTATGGTTCAATAATTCTCTAGCATGAAAATCATATATGCAAACTAAGGGTACTATGAAATCAATCAAGCAATCAATATATGTAAAGGAACTGGAAGGAAGGAAGAATAGAACCTAACCTCCTAGCCCATCACCTGTAGTACGGATCCACTCGAACGCCATCGCAAATGCCCTACCCAAATAGGGTATCTCCCTCTGATGGTGAGAAGCATGATGCAGTGCCACTGGTGGACTAGCTTGACCCTCTTGATTTAGAGCTATGTGTTGTCCAAAAAGATAAGGAGCTAGGAGATAATCCTTCACTTGATGTCCTGCAGCGCCACAGTACAAACAAAGTCCTAGTCTCACTCTACAACTATCACAAAGATGACTTGGCTTATTGCAGAAATTGCACTGCTGGGCCTACCTCTGTTGTTGCAGCTGATCCTACTGTACTGGGCTCGTTCTGCTGCATAAAACTGCTGAACCTAAGCCCTAGCTAGAGCCTGAAACTGCTACTATGACAACTGGAATGATTGATGCAAAAACCGGGGACGCTTAGTAGGCCGTTCACTACTAGTAGCCCCCGAGAAGAAATTGCGATCTCTCTTAGGCTTCAAGCCCAACTCCCGCTCAACCATGCGTGCCTCCGCAAGGATCTCCGCGTATGTCTCATAGAAAGAGGGAATAAGGATCTTCACATCCCAAGTCAAACCCTCCATGAAATGGCTCATCCTAATCTCTAGGGCCCGTTCCATGTACTATGTATATCGTCTCAGTCTACCAAACTATGTAGCATACTCCTTTACTGACATGCCTCCATGTTGGAGGTTCTAGAACTGTCTAGCCATATCCAGTCTATCTGTAGGAGAAAAAACTTGTTCTTGAAGAGGTCCTTAAATTCGGCCCATGTATGACCCTCTCCAGCTAGAGCGGGCTCATTCCTGAACCAGGTACGAGCGCAATCAAGTAGCTGCAGCCCTACTGTCTCAACATTTAAGTCATCAGCAAGGCAGGACACCCTTATGAGTTGCTGGATATCCTCGAGCCAGTCATCAGTATAGATGATCCCCTCGTTCCCACTGAAATCTCGTGGTCTCAGCTTCTTGAAGTCCTGAATATTGCCTGGCTTCTGCTCGGCATCTTGCTGCTGGATCGGAGCTCCCTGCTCTATTGTAGCTAGAGCGAGATTGTGGGTGTTCTTCATGCCCTGACGTATCGTGTCTGACTACCTCTGGTGTGCCTCGAACTGTGCCTTCTTCGCCTCTAGCATCTCTCTAAAGAAAGCAAACATCTACCCCATATTACTAGGTACTTGAGGCGGAGGAGGAAGATCTCCCCGAACAGAAGGTGGGGTCCGCTGTGTAAGAGGAGAAAGAACACCAACGACAACTCCGGTCGCGACCCCTATACTGAAGTAGAAGCCCCAACAACAACCTCGGGAATGATCCTCGTCACTGGAGGAGGAGTTCCCCCGAAAGTACTTGTTGACACTCCAACCCCGAGAGAAGTAACTAGAGCCGGCTCACGGGACGTCGCAAACCTCTCTGAAGCTGCTGGACCCGAACACTGCGACCTAGTGTTAGGAGGCATCTTGAAGACAGATCGAAAGAAGAAAGTCAATATGGCACAAGATAGAATATTTTCAAGGAAGGACAATTTCTATTTAAAGAGTCAAATATCAAGAAAAGGATAGTTGCAAGAATCAATAGATTAGAAGTTTTTTTTTCATAATTGTGATTGAGTATCCGTAGAGTATAGTCTACATCCTTTATACCTATAGCAGGCTCGTAGAAGCACTCTAAGTCGAGCACCACTACGACATTGTACTAATTGTGACTTCTCGACCTGCATGGGCCACCACTAAAAATGTGTCACGACCTACACCCGATTTAGGGACACGAGTGTGTGACAGCGCCCAGCCTATGCTGCAGCATCGACGGTAGAACACTGTCTTGGTCTACTAAACCAACCAACAATATAAATATCATAAACTGTCGAGATAGTCAACTCCGAATGGAGAACAAGTAATGACAATATATCCATACTCAATCACAATACTATAAGGAAGATAAATAGCAAGAAAAGATAAAGACAACATGAAATAAAAATACAGAGAAGTCTAACATAAAAATAATACATGTCCAGATAGTCTATGTGTCAATAATCTCAAATACAAGTCTAAAATAATAACAGGACATGAGTCATCAACTGGAGACAAATCTATTTCAAACCTAGCCTAAATGAGTCGCAAGATAAGCCTTCTCAGCTGGAGCTAAACCCTTCGGAATCAGAGTCTCCCGGTCTACACCTACTTTACCTTATGGGCCGTAATAGGTAGGGCAATCATCATCTAGAAAAAAATCCAGTCAGGATTGGAGCGAGCACACCACTAACTGCAGTTCCAGTTAATTGATAAAAACTATAAAATTGTAAATAGAGAGTACGATAAATAAAGAAGGAATGGAACTACCAATATGAAAACGTAACCTGGCAATAGGACTATGAAGAATAAATAATGAGAAGAGTACAATATACGGGAATTTAGATAAACAGACAGAGCATGTAAGTACAGTCCAAGGAATATGATATGGACAATCAATACTATAAATACTATGTGTTTGAAATACTAGTTTCGAGATGTGATCGGCTTAGGAACTTGTATAATAGCTAGGTGGCCTGGTTAATCGTTCGTGAGGTATACGATTAACACTTACAATGTTTACAAATTACAATAGGGTTTTGATCACATCTCTTACTAGAATTTCTCCCGCCCCAACTAGTACAGTGGATCCAACCATGACACGTTACGATACATGCGAAAAGTTTTACGATACTATCAAGTACAATATCTAATGAACATGTCGTGTAGGATGTCAATACGATAATCATGGTAACATCTTATGACTGAAGATCCAACTATATACTAGTCCGTGTACTATCGCGTCAGAATCAAATATAGCATCACTACAAGATTCATAATAGATATCAAATAATGGAAACTATAAGAGAATGTACTCGCCTGAGATCCGGTGTGAATATCAACAATGTTCGATACGGTGCCTCGAAGACCTAAATATGGAATATTAAATTAATACCAAGTTTTAGAATGAAAACAGGTCAAACTAGTTCAATTCTAGGTCTCCAAGGCATTTCTAGGTCGAACTAGGTTAATTCTAGGTTTTGGATCCATATCTTGCCTTACCAAGATACACTAGTCTATTCTGGTCAAAACCCTAGGTGTTTACCTTCATAGTTTACCAATGGGCTTAATTGCCATGCCCCCAACTCATTACCTACTACTTTGCCTATACCTTAACTCTAGTACCAATTTCCAACACGGTCCACTAGTACTTGGGTATTACCCCTACATGTATATTAACTTGTTCCTCATTACCTATTTCTAATACCCCATGTCTAGCTATTTGATTTACCCCAACCATTACTTACACCTAGGTATCTAATCCCTTGGGTAATATCCAAGGCTTACCTATATATGTATATCCTATCTATATATCCCTAATTACTGATACCACTCCCCCATATACCCATACTCTCTAGTCCCAACACTCACACGTACAAAAATAACACTCACATATACTCCTCAAGCACTAACACACCTACTTTCCTAGTGTGCAGCCAATGCCACTTCTAACTATATTAGGAATTTACCTAACTCGTAACTAGACTAGAAATCCCCCTATCATTACTGCAGTCCATTAGCATTTCAGTCCCACTTCTTTTCACTCCACTCTAACACACAACACACTCTTGTATCATAATATATAATAGCATACTAAATCCCTGTTGAACTCTTCTTCTAAAGCCCCCAAATACTCATCAGTTCACTTTACCCTCACATCGACCGCTCTTTGTACATTTCATTCCTTATTGTCTCCTTAACTGGTGTATCAAGCAGTGCATAATACTGTTGCTAATGAGGTTGCCCTGCTTCCTGCTTCATGTCCTACAACAGTAGCTACTGATGCTACCTGCTGTGTTAACTAGACAAAGTTGTTCTACAAGAGAATTCAAGCTAGATATGAGATGAATTACATAAGGACATCGTTGAATGATACAGGGAGTAAATTTATGAGCAAAAACCAATAGCAGGGAAAGCAATGAATATTATGAAGATCTATATAACCAGATTGAATATCCATATATATTTCCTCAGATTATCACAAAGAGAAGAGTAACACATGGTGCTAAAACATGCCGTTGAGAGAAGTTCCATATGAAGAGGTCAAGCAAACAAGCAGTGGATACTATAGAGGACAGTATAGAGAAAAAACTGATGGTTTTATAGCTATACTTTGGGAAGACTTGGGAAGGATCAGATGGTAATAGCAATAAAGGATTTCTTCATTCTGGGTAGATTACTGACTAAGGTAACCATACCTTCATCACATTCATAACCAAAATGAAGAAAGTAAGTAGTCAAAAGAACTTTGGTAATGGAGGAAGGAAGACTAAAAATTCTCCATCAAAGCATACCCCTATCTATCAGAAATCTAAGTGCACAAGGGTGCTCAAAGCTCGTGAAGAGCTATAGGAAAAGATTGGTGACTTGGCTATCATTGTTGTCATTTACAGGGAGGATAGAACTCATTACATATGTTATACCCATACAAATTCCTACCATTACCTATGCGTTCGATTATCTATGTAACTGAATATAGATACCCTCATCATTAACTCTGTCACAACCTATCTTTTTATCTATCTTCATTCAGATCTAATAAGCTTATTCACTCAACCAACCATCAAACATCCACACACATTAGTATATAACAAGTATGTACCTACTTCTATACATAGGTACATATGTGGACACACACATAAACTACTCCCCTATCCCAAGCTCTACACTCTCTAAACTGGAAACCTGCAAACACAAGTCTTCCTGTTCCTACTGCTATGGTCCTAACAAGGCAGTTGCCTGTTACCTCAAAGTAGTGCACATAGGCAACTGATCAGACCTCATAGCTCTTCCCTGGCTTTAGAACTTAACCTATTTCCTATCCCTATAATAGCTAACACCCTATCCTACATTCCCTCTATACTCGAGTGCACCATTGGCACTGACCTGCACAGCAAGTGCAATTGTGCACTGGCCACTCTTCCTTTAACTGATACTCATTTAGCCCACATACCTTACAACTTCAATCGCCTATCTTGTACTGTCCAAAACAAACTGTGGCAGTCCCTAATTCTCTGTAAGCACACATGTGCTTCCCTTTCTATTGCTATCTTTCTATCTACACCCGCACACAACTTACACTTCACAACCTATCTATATGGCAACGCATACATATTAACTAGGATTCACTAAGACACTTAACACCATGCACACCCTATCACAATATCACTAACCAATAAATATTTACTAACACACACAAGCAAAACAGGCCCTCACTCCCTCAATATACTTTCTCGAACGCACACACACTAGTGAATTGGCACACCCCTATCACTATAGATACATATACACACATTTACATAAAAAAATATAAATAGACTACATATATATTTTTATATATATATATACACACATTTACATAAAAAAATATCACAATATCACTAACCAATAAATACTTACTAACACACACAAGCAAAACAGGCCCTCACTCCCTTAATATACTTTCTCGAACGCACACACACTAGTGAATTGGCACACCCCTATCACTATAGATACATATACACACATTTACATAGAAAAATATACATAGCCTACATATATTTTTTTTTATATATATATACACACATTTACATAAAAAAAAATATATACATAGACTATATATATATATATGTGTGTGTGTGTGTGTGTGTTTCCGAATTTACGGAGCAGCGATCGGATGGTAAACTCAGCAGGGGGCTCCGACCCCCCGGATGGCTCGATGGCGGGGGACCTTGGCCACCCCCATCTCCTGGCAGGTGGCGCCGCCCTGGGGGGTGGCCTGACGGGCGCCTCTGGGACCTCGGCGGGGGGGTCCGCCCCCATGGATGGCTTGACGGCGGGAGTTCTGGGCCACCCCCGTCTTCTGGCGGGTGGCGACGCCCCTGGGGGTGGCCGGACGGCGAGCGCGCCTATAGGCGCTGGGACGGTAGGTGGCTCGGCCACATCAGATGCGGTATCCATGGGGGCCTCCGGCCACCCGGGCCGGCCGAGAACCATTGTGCTGGGCTCCACGGCGGGAGGCTCCGCTCCGTGTTCCGCTGTCCACGGGAGCGGTCCGCCCGCTGGAGGTGGTCCTTGTGATCCTTGTGGCGCTGAACGGGTGGAGGTTGCGACGGGGGACTCCGGTTCTTCGGGCAATGTCAACGCTCGGGATGCGAGGAGGGGGGCTGCCCATGTCCAGAGGGGGCCTTCGTCCCGGGACAAGGTGGTATTGAGGGTGGAACCTTCGGCTGCGGAGGTGGCCACATCGAAGGTGGCAAGTGGAGGGATGGGCCGCACGGAGCGGACCTTCGCTGCGGTCGTGGGCGGTTTCGCGTCGGCGTCGACGGATGGAGTGCCACGGGTGGACTTCAGACCTGCCATTGACTCCGATGGTCGGAAGGTGGTTGTGTTTTCCCAGTCAGACATTGAGGCCCTCACGGCGCCGTGTGGGTTAGATCTTATTGGCAAGTTTACTCGGAGGAGACTTCCGGTTGAGGCTATTCATAAGGCTTTCGACTCACGGGGTTTCAGGGGGTTGATCGACGTGAAGGCTATTGATGATCGACACATCCTTATACGGCCTCATGTTGAGAGTGACTTTCTCCGGCTGCGGTCCAAGGACTGTTGGTTCGTTGGTCGTGTTCCGATGGCAATTTTTCGGTCGTCGGTGGACTTCTCGCCGTTGAGAGAGGACCCTCGGTTTCTGATCTGGGTAGCCTTCCCCGGGCTTCCACATTGTATGTTTGATACCAATGCGGTGCTCTCCATCGCATCTGGTTTCGGCACTCCGCTCAGTACTGACCGGGCTATGGCGTCCTTTTCTAGACTGGGGGTGGCCAGAGTACTGGTTGAAGTGGACGTCAGCAAACCACTTCAACATGAGGTGTTCTTCCAGCTACCTGATGGTGTTCGTTCGCAGCCAGTTGTATATGAACGGAGGCCACTATACTGTGTCTCTTGTGGCCACCATGGTCACGTGGAAAGTGCTTGCAGGCGGCCCCAGGTGGTGCCTCCGTCCGTGGGAGTAGCTAATAGTCCACCCATCACCGACGACCGTGCTCCAGGAGATGTTCATGAGAAGGACGATCCGGTGGATGGCCGTGGGCTTAGCAGGGGTCGTCGGAGACGACGATCAAGGCGCGAGAAAGGGAAGGGAATACGGCAGATATGGAGGCGCGTTGAGGGGCGTGATGATAGCTCGGGGATCACGCAGCACGGATTGCGTGGGTGTAGTATTACTCGCGCGATGTCCGCCCCGCCTTCCTGGCACATGGGGGAGTCTTCTTTGGGACAGCTGGCTCTTGGGTCGAATGACGGTCGGCCTATGTTGGAGGAACACAGTGATCTAGGCTCTTACTTGGATGGGCAGTTGGGCCCTGAGCGGGCCATTGGTGTCACGAACCGCACCCACTGCTAGTGTACGAGAACGTAACAACGCCCATCCTACGCCGCAGTGTCGGCGGTAGAACGCTGTCCTAGGTTACATCATCTAACAATATAATGCTAAGCAGTATATACTCCCCGAATGGGGGTGACATAGTAGATACAGTCTCAATCACATCTAAGGTAGAGCATGATAAGGATAGATAAAACATAAAATCCAAAAGAGATGCAGGAGATAGAATTCTAAGTGTCTAAGATACATAACCCAGAAATACATCTCAAAACCCAAATACAGTAATCCACAAATCAAATACAACTCCAGACAAATGAAATAACTATCTAAACATCCTTTAATGTGTCTCCTCTAGGCTAGCAGGCAACCTCCAAGCTATCTGTAAAATTTATCAACAGGTCCAGTCAGGACAGGAACGAGCACATCTCATCTTGGAAACCCAAGTAAATGACAGAGAACTATAAAGCAGTTATAGACAGTTGTATTGATGAAAATGGCAGTTTATATGAGTAATGATGTAGAGAGCAGTGAAGGTACAAGGAAAGTAATGTAACTAAACAAGAAAAGAAACATAGCAAAGAAGACTGTAAAATAAGATCTAGCTGAACTAGAGTAACATAATGAGTTCAGATGGTACAATATAAGTCGAGTATAATTCTAATGCGAGTCTAACATAAGATGAGTTGAATGTAATTCTAATCATTATTCTAATAAGGTGAATCGAATAAGGTGATACGAATAAGGTGATACGAATAGTGATTCACATGATGTTCCAATAATGATTCGAATAAATTCTCCAAGTGTGTTTTAAAATACTTAGTTAGACATGTAAACGGCTAAGGGTAAATCCGGTACATCACACACCTGGCCGGGTGTGGAATGGCTATCGTTCGAATATATTCACAGGGGGTGGTTCGAATAGTAGGAATATTCACATGTCTAATCAAGTATTTCCCTGCCCATCTAATACAAATGAATCCAAAATCCGACACATCAATCGAATAAAAGTCCAACCAACATATGAAGATACAAATAGGGTGATTCGAATAGTGATTCGTATGGTGATTCGAATAATAGAGGTAAGATGAGTAAGTATGTATGTCGCATACATGGATTCAAGAATAGAAATACGTGTTTGTAACAGAGAATCACATACAGCTAACTAGAACTGAAGTACAGTAATTGACAAATAAATGAGAGAACAATCAGAGAATGTACTCGCCTGCTATCTGAATTTCCAAAGAAAATGTACTGTCCGAGGAGAGGTGTCTGGCTCCTATTTAGAACAGCACAAGTCACAACATGTCCAGAAGGGTAATATAAAGCACTACAATGCATTCTACATGAATCTAGGTCAAACTAGGCCAAAGTCAACCCTTGGTCAACTCTGGTCAACTGCACTAGTCAAACTAGGTCAAACTAGGTCATGTCCTAACCCAGCAAGTCTTACTAGGCCTAACCAAGACTATCCTAGCAAGCACACATCAATACAAGGCTATACAAGCCAACATACACCCAACTCTATATAGCATGCAATTATTCAATACTCAAATAGGCAAGAATTCACATTAGATATACACTAGGTAATCTATTACTTTAAGCTATACATGTCTACACATATATACACATGCATACATTGGTATTCAATATTAGGTCTATAATCATGGCATTTCAATGGATATATAAACTTATATATTACAATACAATATGCTACCATATATATAATATACATACATAGCTAAGTTAACTATATTCATAAATACTTATTTAAGAGGTTATGTGTGTGTATGTGAACATGGCAAAGGGGCAAGTGAGGGTTAAATGGGCATACATAGTGTACATATATCAAAGAGTGTCAAAGTGTAAGTGAACAAAGTGTCAAGTATGATAGTGTCAACATAGTGTAAGGGGTACATGAGGTAATATAGGATTTGTGTTAACATAGAACATTACATCTCATTAACTTGTATATTGCATAGATTACATCTATTATTACATTACATTCATGCTTGCATTCATTCATCATTCATTTACTCTTTTGCACTACTATATGCACCATACATTACATACTATGGAACCTACATATTCATTACAAGCCTTACTTATACATGCTTACATTAGATAGGATACTTACACCTCATACATCATTTATTTAACCATTTACTCATGCTTGCATTCTCTATTTAGTTACATAATGTATATACATTAACATGGATTAAAATCAAATAGAACATTATATTACACATAAGGGTGCACAAAATGCATATGCCGAATAGTAACTCCTACTAATAATCAATACTGTACCAACTCAGCATGAATTAAATTCTAAGATTAAAGTATTTATATATCTATGTGTTAGCTTTCCGAAACTTCAAACGGATCGCGTTTTCGTTTCTGGAAACTTCCGAAATCGCAAAAACACCGAGAATGCGTTTGTCTTACATACAGCTGACACTCAAATAATTCTCCAGAAAGTTACAGAAAGAATTAGGCCTATTAATACATGTTTTGGAAAGCTAACTTCAATACACTTCTTTTAAAAAAAATAGGAGATTAAACCAAGCTTTGAGCTAGAAGTTATGACATTTCTAAGTTAGGGCTGAAATTAAAAACGTGGATAAAAATCATGACGAATTTAGATAGTTTGAGCCAAAAGAATACACAATATATATCCTAATTATCCACAACAATAATAGCAATAATAATATGAGGAACCACACTCACAAACTTGATTATATAATCATCATGAACCATTTATTACATATATAAATATAGATACACTCTCATTACAATATATATATATATAAATCTATATATATAACATGAACACATCCACAACACAAAGGATACTCCTATGACCTCCAAATGGACACAAAATAGACACAAATGGAGATACAACCGTGGGGATCATTCTTATAGGTTTAAAATATTCCTATATGCATGTAGGGGTGGTTTAGAGGAGAGATTATACCTTCCGGGAGAGAGATTCAAAGGAAAAGCCTTCCGACACGACACCGACACGTAGAGATTCCAAAAGGACACGAACGAGCTCCGAATCCTCCCAAACTTGGCTAGCACCCTCTAACCATGGAGTAGAAGAGAAATGAAGAAGATTTGGTGGAAGAAAGGGTTGATTTGGAGTTAAAATCAATGGAGGTTCATCTCTAAATTAATTTGGGGAAGAACAAGAGAGAGAAAGTGGATAAAAACAAATGAATGAAGGAGTGACTCATTCCTTATCCCCCCCATAGGTGGCTGCCCAAAAAGTGTGAGATGTCCCTATTTTGAATGTCTAAAATGCCCTCCACTAATCTATTTGATTTAAATTAGGAATGGGTTAAAGGTTGAGGTCAATTTAGTCTAGTTTTAAGTCTCTAATTAACTAAACCTATCCATAAATAATTAGTCTAACTACTAACTAAAATTAATATCATATGGACTAAAATTAATATCATGTGGGCCATGTCTAACTAGTGTGTGGGTCCCACTAGAGTCAAACTACCCCCCCCCCGGGTCCCCGTTTCAAGTCGAATTGAGTTAAAATTCGAACCCGACTCAAATAACCCCAAAATAATATCATAAATAATAAAATAAATTTCAACCCCAAAATAATATCATAAATAATAAAATAAATTATAAAAATATTCAAAAATATAAAATGATAAAAATACCCCTATTTTTGAAAATTGGGGGTGACAATTGGGTCTATTGATTTATCGGTTCTTCCTATTATTATCCATAGCCAGCTAGGACAGGGAGTTATAGCGGCTGATTCTGACACCGAGGATCGTAGCTTGGTGGTGTGGGAGGAGGCCGGTCACGGTTCGTTATCCGTCTGGGGTTATGATTCAGCTTCGGGTGATGACATGGTTTCCCTGCCCGAGGGTAGACCGTCCACCTCTATCTCCGAGGGCCGTGAAGAAGACTGGCAAATGGTTCCGTATAAGAAGGCGGCTGGTAGGCGGAGGAAGTCGATGGCTCCTCAGTCAGATTGACTTCTTCGATCACATGCTTTCCGAGTTAGGCGGGACCCCAAGAGGGTCCATGGTTAAATTCCTTATCTAGAATGTTCAGGGGACGGCGAACAGAGCTACTTTATCCCGTCTCAGGTCCTTGTGTCGGACCAACTCTATTCAGGTTCTTGCCATTATTGAGCCCAAGGTGATATCCTCTAAGCTTCTTTCTTATCAATTGAGGTTGGGTTTTGATGCTAGCTTTTGCAATGATAAGGGGAATATTTGGATTTTCTGTAAGTCGGGTCTTGGGATCAATTGTATTGACTCCTGTGATCAGGCTATCACGGTGCAGCTTTCTTCGAGTTATTTTTCCCTTCCGGTGCGGTTGTCGATAGTCCATGGTGCAGGGACACGGCAGGGAAGGAGGACTATGTGGAGGCATCTTCTGGACGTCCAAGCTAGGGACATTGCCATGCCCTGGGCGGTGGGTGGGGACTTCAATATCATTGTATCTCCGGACGAGAAATTTGGAGGCCGACCTCCTGACACGAGGGCCACTGCGGACTTCCTAGACTTCCAGTTGGCTGCCGGATTATCCGATGTTGGCTTCAGAGGTAGCATTTATACTTGGTTGAACGGGCAGTCGGGGCTTGATCGACAGGGTTTTCGTTTTGATAGGCTTCTCGTGACGGGTAGCTGGATGGATGGTGTCCAGGTTTCTTGCGAGCATCTTAATCGGGCAGAATCTGATCATTCACCTCTTCTGATATCATGCCAGCCAGCTTCTCCCCTCCTGCGTAGAGGCTTCCGGTTTCTTGACTTCTGGACTTCACATCCGGATTTTCTTCCGATTGTGGCTCGGGCGTGGACTTCATGTTGGCATTATGATGTGCTTGAGCGGTTGGGTTTGCGTTTGAGGACGACGGGGCATGTTCTGGCTGGATGGAGCAGAGCTACTTTCGGGGATGTTTTTCAGGAGGTCCGTCGGGCCGAGGACGCTGCCTTGGCGGCGGAGCAGGATTATGAGCTTCATCCTTCGGAGAGGGGGAGGGCTTCCTGGATGGAGGCCGTTGCCAGATTGAAGCAAAAGGTCCAGGTTGAGGAGTCTTTCTGGAAACAAAAAAGCCAGATTGAGATGGGATCTGGAAGGAGATAAGAATACTTGGTTTTTCCATGAGTGCACCAGGAGCAGACAAAGAAAGACGAGTATTCAGAAAATTATTCGAGCTGATGGATCAGAAACTGGGTCTACTACGGAGGTTGCGACGGAGGCGTCTTTATTTTTCTCGAAGCTGTTTAGAGCTGAGCCTATTTCTGAGGAGGACGCCTTCCTTGATGTCATCCCTAGCATTATTTCTATGGAGGATAACTCTAATCTTGTTCGTTGCCCTGATAGAGAGGAGCTGTTGGAGACTGTTCGGGGGATGGACCCGGCTAGTGGTGCATGACCGGATGGTTTTTCTGGGAGATTCTTTTCAGTTTGTTGGGACATTATTGCTGCTGACGTGGAGGAAGCCGTTGGTTCGTTTTTCTTAGGTGCACGCCTTCCGGTTTCCGTGTCGGATACCTTCTTATTTCTTATCCCCAAAGTCGAGCACCCGAGGAACCTTTCTGATTTCCGCCCTATCAGTCTTTGTAATTTTTGTAACAAAATTATTTCCAAGATTATTGCTTGCAGGTTGAGGAAGCACCTTCCCAAAATTATTTCCCCGGAGCAAAGTGCTTTTGTTCATGGGAGAGAGATTGTGGACAACATCATTATTGCTCAGGATATGGTGGCTTCGATGAGGGAACCCAACCATGGAGAAAATGTTGCTATTAAGCTGGACATGCAGAAGGCCTATGACAGAGTCAACTGGCATTTTCTCCTGAGGGTTCTTTGAAGATTTGGTTTTAATGAGGTCTTCTGTGATCTTATTTATCGTCTCCTGGCGGACACCCGGTATGTGGTCCTACTCAATGGCGCTCCTACAGATTTTTTCTCGGCGTCTAGAGGGATCCGACAGGGGGATCCTCTTTCCCCGGCTCTATTCATTATTGCTGCTGAGGTACTCTCTCGGAACCTCAAGCTTCTTCAAGAATCCAACAAAAGATCTTCTTTTCACACTCCAATTGGGGGACCGCGTATCTCGCATTTGGCTTATGCGGATGATGTTCTCATTTTCACTTCGGGGGATATTACTGGATTACGCGCTCTCCAGCATGTATTGTAAAGGTATGTGGCTGTTTCTGGGCAGAAGATCAATTATTCTAAATCTGCTTTTTATACTGCGATTCCATTGGATGTGGATCGGGCTCGGACTATTTCTACTCTCTTCGGATTTAGTACCGATACCTTGCCATTTTGTTATTTGGGGTGCCCGCTATCTTGCGGGAGAAGGAATGCGGGGATGTTTAGCTATTTGCTGGATAAAATCCGTACGAAGCTGATGGGTTGGCAGAACAAGATTCTTTCTCCTGGGGGTAAGTTGGTGCTTATTAAGAATATTCTTTCATCTATCCCTATGTACACATTGGCTGTATGTTGTCCTCCCTGGGCCATTCTCAGGACAATTGAGGGGATGTTTGCGGCTTTCTTCTGGGGTAGCAAGGATGGGGTGGCTAAGAGGAGTTGGCTGGCATGGCGGTTCTTTACTCGGACTAAGTTCGAAGGAGGCCTCGGAATCAAGTGCCTGAATTATATTATGGATGCCTTTTCTATGAAGCTGTGGTAGAAGTTGAGGAATGGGAAGGGTCTTTGGGTGGAGCTTCTTAAATCAAAATATTTTCGTAAGCGTCATCCTTGTGATGCGTTTATGACTTCCAAGTGCTCCCATGTTTGGCGACGGATTTTGCGGGGGAGGAAATTGGCTGAACCATTTATCTCGTTTAGACTTGGGCGTGGTGAGGTTTCAGCGAGGTGTGAGGATTGGATTCCGGGGGGTCCGCGGTTGGATACGGTTGTTAGTCCTCAGGCTGAAGGAGTGACTCCTGGGACCAGGTACGGAACGGGGAGACGGACTCAGGGGCGGAGTTGAACACAGGAGAGGGAGTCTGCTGAGTCGACGGTTTCACAGCGCTTGGGCACTGGGGAGCTTCGGAGATCGGCTAGATTAGCTGGGAGACGGGTGGTTCTTCCCCAACGTATGGTGATTGTTCGGGTTCTTTCGGATAGGGAAAGAAAGATCAGAGATTCGAGGGCGAGGAATTCTGACAATGGTGGTCCGGTTATTCGATTTTTTTGGACAGACACTGGATGGGATCTGTCTCTGTTTTTGGACCAGTTGGGAGTAGAGGCAGCAGGGCGGCTCAGAGAGGCGAATCTGGCATGTACTTCGGCTCCTGATTCTCTGGTTTGGGGTGAAAGGAAAGGTTTGTTCACGTTGGCTGCGGCTTGGAGATGTTGTCGGACTTCTCACCCTACATCATCACTCTTTTCTAATATTTGGGGCAAATGTATTCCGGTGAAGTGGAGCATTCTGATGTGGCGGGTTTGTTACAACCGGCTTCCAACTGATGACATTCTTCAGAAGATTGGCTTTCATCTGGCTTCCAGATGTCATTGCTGCCTGGCTGGGCATGGGAAGAACCTTCAGCATATATTTTTCCACGGGGATCTTGCCACGACGGTTTGGTCTGCTTTCCGGGGTTTTTTCAAGACACGGATGCATAGTGACTTTTTCGTCTTTCTTCAAAGGTGGTGGCGGTGTCCGGGTAGTCATCATCGGAGATCATTGGTGGGTGCGATCATCTGGGTGCTTTGGAAGAATAGGAATAAGCATCGGTATGAAGGACGTGGTGCTGGTCACGACTTCTTGGTTCGGGAGGTGAAGCGACAGTTTCGGAAGTCGCTTTCGAGCTGTTGTCATCTTCCGGCTATCCCTCATTGGGCATTAGAGTAGTGCTTTTATTCATTTTCTTTCTTTGTACTTGTTACCATGAGGTCGGATGTACTCATTAACCTCTTTATCAATAAAGGTAACAGTCTTTATTAAAAATATATATATATATATATATATATATATATATATATATGTATATATGTATATATATACATATATATGTATATATATACATATATACATATATATATATATATATATATTAAAGAAGGGGGAATTTTATTGATGTATCAGGCGCAAAAAGGAAAAGCCTATACAATAAGAGCGGCAAGCGCTGGCAAAAGAAGAGAAACGGCTAGGCAAGCCGACAAAACTGAAAGAAGGAAAAGACATAGACTAAGACTAATCTATGGTCTCCCAGAATTTGGACGTGGAGTGCGAGCAGCACCTCCGGATCTTAAGGATCTATCTGATGATTTCCCTGTACAGTTGGGGGGTGGAAGATGTCGTCCCTCGTATCGGTACTTGTTCCTGTTTTTCCATAGAACCCAAATGCCCGCGGCTGCGACGATATGATGTCCCTGGGAAGCGCCCCAGCTGGACAGGAGATCGTTGAAGCCCCTAGGGGGGGAGGCCTTCCTGATCTTGATATATATATATATATATATATATATATATATATATGACACAACTCCAAATCTATATATATATGACACAACAACTCTAAATCTAACCGTGCGAATCATGAGATTTCATGACATCATGCCACATATCCTATTTAGGACACGTACCCAAAATCTCAACTCAAAGTGGACACAAAAATTCCATTGGGGACACATGTCGAACACTTGGTGTACTAGTTTATAATACGCCTAAGATACGCTATCAAACCTTATCCGAATCCTACCAAGTTTCATAGGCAAGCTTAAAATAGGTAGGCACACCTAATTAGTGAGCCACTAGGCTAGTGTCAAGTGCCATGTGAAATAGACCATGGGCATAACATGTGTAGGAGGCCCAAAAATCCTATATTAACCCCCGTGTCCTACCGTACCAATTATGGACACGTAGCTAGCCTCACAATACTCTAACAAACCTAATTTGGTCCATTAAACCTAATGACAAACATTTGAAATACCATTATCGGATTTTTCCAAGAATGGTACAAAAACTCATTGTAAAGGTCGCCAAATAGGGGAAATGAAGCGCAAGCTTCTCCCCATGGGTAGCCCTAATGTGTGGGTGGTTCCTACATGATTACTGAAACTAATTAGAATCAATTACAAGGATTTAAATTTAGATTTTATCTATTAGGAGATGGATTTCTAATGCAAAGTCCAAAGGGACACAAATGTACACAACCTTCAAGAATGGACACCTCCTTCAAGCTTCTCTTCTTCCAAGGCTCTCCTTATTGCTAGTCCAAACTCTAGACTCCTTGTGGGGACACTAGGAATTGGTTGGGAATGGTGGAGTTGGTTCTTCTTCTCAAATGAAGAAGAAATGAAGATGAGGCAATTTAGGATTTCTAGAGGCTAATAAATGAACTCTATAAGGGGTTTTATAAGGTTATAACCAGCCATCAATAGTAACCCTAAATGCCATGTAATGTGTCTAATAAGTGCTCCTAATTAGTCATGAAGGTATGTTTTAGGAAGTGGTTTAGTTAGGAAATGTTTCATTAACTAAAGAAAGATTTTCCTTGATCATTGCTCTCTAATTAAATGGGTATAACAAACCAACTAATGGGTTCACTAATGGTGTCATGACAAGTCTAGTTGGGTCCATTTACGTTCACTAACAACTATTCTAACTAGTAGCTACAACTAGCAACTAACTATATCATATATTTAATTATATGAAACAATACCTATCATAAAAAATTTAAAATAAATACCATCATCACAATTAATAGAAAATAAAATTGTAAATTTGTACAAAATAGGAAAAGACAAAAATACCTCAATTCTAGAAATGTGGTAGTTACAACTAATCTTCTAGTCATGGTTTTTAATAGATCTTTTGTAAGTTATTCCCCTTCTATATATATGTATGTCTAGTCTAACACAGTCCTATCCACTCTACACTCTATCCCAAGATCGATATGATGGTAAAACCAATCATCCCATGTCCTTTTAATAAGATTCTTCCTAGTAAGGTTTTTCGGGCTACTGTTAAGTATAACTCCATTTCTTGACATATGCCTACTATCATGATTTCTACATTGTTTAAGCGAAACTTTCTCTGCTTCGATGCAACCATAGAATCCATTAGGTTTTGTATCTATCCTAAGTACAGTTCTTATGTGCCCATTCTATTCATAACAAGATTTTCGAATCCTTTTACTATAGTCTCCCAAATGGATGATCACACTCTAACTATGGAACCATATATAATTATAAAATTCTACTAGATATTCTTCTATGTTACTACAATCATTTCGATTGAGAACGCTATCTCATCTTCCTCAATAAACCAAGTAAACTATGTTAAATGATCTACCCAATCCCTATCTATCATAGGTAAAATTGTGGAATGGTTATAGTCCATTGTTCCTAGAGTGTCTCATTGGATTAGGTCACCTACGTGAATTCTATGCTGCCAGTCCAATCCACTCGGTCTATCTAATATAGACATTTATCCTACCTCTATATGGAATGCCCAAGTCCCAAAATACTTAGGACCAAGTATGCAACATGCCAGCTGCACATATACAAATAATACTCCAATATATGGAATCCTAGTATACGTACATAAGCTGTATATATATAATATAGTCACAGGCCAGAATATAAGTATCTAATGTCATAAACAATATGTGCATCAAAGAGATAGCCGGGTGGTCATTCCCACTCCAAACAGCTATGATAAATAGTCACAATGATCGGAGTCCAAGCTCCACAAAATGGAAAGTAAAGAGATGTAAAAATGCCCACTAAAATGTCTCAAGGAAATCAATAAGCTAGAAGTCAGCGGGAGATGCCTCGTCATCAATGTAGGATGGATCCAGTGTCGCTCCGTACTCTCGCGGGAAGTCGTCTAATCCTGGAGAGATAACCAGGTCCTCAGAGGGACGTAGCAGGATACAAAAAAACACCATGCCATATAAACCGTGATAATATAGTAGAACCGAAAGGATGCATGCAATCAGGTTCCTGACCAGTCTACTGTGAATATGCAATTGAAAAACAATCCTTCGACGCATAAGCCCTGGCTGAATATAGGATCCGGTATAGTCCCCTCTTGGGCACCAGTGACCAAGCGCATAACGTTTAAGAACGTCAGTGGCCAACCTGAGAGGATAATCATACCCGTATCTCCAACGGAGCTTCCGGGTTACAGGGAAAGTATAATCGAAGCCCATACGTCAGGTACTGATCTCTCCACCCAATGCCTAGTATCATCATCTCCATGATTGATATGTACCTCTAGTAACCGCCAAGTCTTATAACATGCAATTCTATTGGCAGTTACTCCTATCCGTCGTACGTTCCATACGTATCGGTGGCCAGTCGACTAAGCGGGTACGTATCCTACATGTGACTCACAACACGTGGTAAAGAAAGTATCAATGTCGTATGAGATATACCAATACCTCGTCAACAATGGGTGGTCAGTAGGCTAAGTCATGCAAGAGAAATAAATAAAAGTGAGAAAACAACCGATAGAGTCGCTTGCACCCAAGTGTGACTTGAACCCACAATTTTATAAAATCAACAAATAAGAAATGCTAAAAATAATAACTGAAAATAAGAATATAATAATCATAGAGTAAGGTGGCAAGGTATCTTGCCTGGTGGTGTGAAGGTGGCAAGTCCAAGAATCACAACATCAGCAACAGAAATGTCACAATCTCCAAACAACTTTGGATGCTGAAACAAACATCAAGAACGTACTCGGAATAAGTGATATACCTAGGAAATGCCTGTCCAAAAGTCCAATTCTAGAACAGGTGCAAAATCGTAATTTAGGGTCAAAACGATGTCCGTCGTTAGACCCGTTTTGTACCAAAATGTGTGCCAATATCTACGGTCTCTAAAGTCGTCAAACTATATGTCTACGAATCTTGTTTGAGGAGACGATCTCAACGGTATGTCCAATTTTGGATTTCGATGAGCCGTGCACAAAATCGCCCGTTGGGTCAGGTTACGGGCCCGCCAAATAGGTGTTCCGGTCGACCTTCTTAGAATCGGACCAAACTTGGGACACAGGACTAGAAAAATGAGTCGGTCCAGATGGCAAAAGTTTCGTGTCGATCTGACGAACGTGCACGAAGTTATGGCCACGTTTGTAAAATATTGATACGGAGGTATCTCGACGGATACGCACTGATTTCGTCGCGCACACGCAACGAAATCGGGTTCCGTCAGTTCCCACATGTCGGCAACATCTATACGCACCTTTCAATGCGTACAGTACGCGACCACGTTGCCCAGTTTGTCGGGGCACGTGCCGTATCGGCTAAAATTTCCAGATTTTTATTGTTCTTAAAACAGTTTTTCGCTCAAGTTAAACGTTACGTAACTCTATGTACAATTGATGAAATATATAACTAAGAGATGAGTTTTGATCTCGGTTATTTTGTCTCCTACTATTTTTTATTATTTGCAAGAAAACCCTAATATTTTGTTCGAAAACTGGCTTCAAGTAGGGGTCTGGATAGCCTTCTAAACTGTTTTGAGGCAGGTTTTTGCTCGACTTCGTGTCGAGCTCCCGGGCAATATACGGGTTTATAACGAATTCCCTTTGGAGGGTTTCAAGAGGGTTATAAGGTCTTCCTATAGGACTTCGTAGAATTGGAAACCGTCGAGCGTGAAGAAAATACAACGGGAAGGAAGGAGGGTACCTGTGGTCAGTCAAAAACAGTGTGGCACTCTGTTTACTGTCGGGTTGGGCCTCCTCCTGAGGGTGCGGCGTTCTTGCTCGGCGTGGAGGCAACGGAGAAGTTTGCCGGGTGCTGGTGCGCTCGGGGATCACTCTTGGTCGCTTGGATTTAGGTATACTCGATTTGTTTTTGGAAGAACACCCTGACTCCTCCGCGCGTATATACGCTCGGGTTTGTCCAATTTGATTTAGTATTATCAAATAGGTTTACGAGTCTGGGTCGGATCTTGCGTAGGGTTAGGAAATTCTATAAAAACAAATTTCAGAAGATTAGAGGGATAGAATCAAATATGATTCAAAATAAAGAAGTATTTCTCTTTATTTGAATCAACTGATTCAAAGGGGGTCGGGACACCAACAACACTGTAGCTGCGGCTATAGTGCTTAGCCTTTTTTTTACTATATATATATATATATATATATATATATATATATTTTTTTTTTTTTTTATATATATATATATATATATATATATATATATATATATATATATACATAATCATTTATAAGTAAAGTGGCTTTTAGAAAATTCTAAAAATTTATATAAAAATATCTAAAATTCCTAAATTATAAAGTACACTGTCTTTGATAGCATAATGTACATGCACCCATACCTATACATTATATTTATACATAAAAAAGAAATAAATTGATAGGAAAATGTATATAGTAAAAAAAAAGTAAAAATATAAAAATAATTAGGAATAAAACATGGGGGTTTACATCCTACCCAAAAAAAATTTCGTCCTCGAAATTAAACTAATGTTGGGGGTCGAATGCAATGCAAGCAAGGAACTATTAAGGAACTAACATGGGCAAGACATACCTTGGTTGTCAAACAAATGCGGGTAACAATTTCGGATGTCGTCCTCGCGCTCCCAAGTAGACTCTCATGGCGAGTAATGCTTCCATGCCACGTGAACCAAGGGTATGGATTGATTCCGCAACGCCTTTACTCGACGATCGAGAATACCTACCGGTTGCTCTAGGTACAACAAATTCAGTCCAACTGTGATTTTGGAGTGATCGAGCACGTGACTGCTATCTGCCATGTACCTTCTCAGCTTAGACACGTGGAACACGTCATGTACTCCCTCTAGTGACAGGGGCAATGCCAATCTAAGGCAACCTCCCCAACTCGTTCCAAGACATCGAAAGGGCCGATGTATCTTGGACTCAACTTGCCACGTCCTCCGAATCGAATCGTGCCTCTAGTGGGGGATATCTTTAAGAACACATGGCCGTCTTTCTTGAATTCCAAAGGTGTAAAACACCTAAATTTCTACTATTTTTTTTATATATTAAATTTGGTACCGATTTAAATTTTAGTATTGTACGTCATGTAGTCGTATTGTACGTCGTGTGCGAAGGTTCGTCTTTCGTAATTGCTCGACGATTGCGAATATGTGCGAGCGTACATATTTTTGAAAAACATTATTTTTATTATTTTTATAGTTTCAAAGAAATATAGACAATAATTATTTCTAGCTATTATTTTCAAGTTTACAATTTTAATTATGAAAGCCTTTTTTGTTTATAGCAGTTATTAATAATAAAATATATTCTTAGGCATACATATATTTCCTAAATATTTTGCTAGTTTATTTTAAATAAAAATGTAATTTTCGAGATTTATTAATATTAATATTTTATTATTCAAAAAGATATTTAAAAATATTTATTATTTTTGAAATTATTATTATTGGTATTTTGAAAAATATATTTGGAAGATATTGTGGCCATTTAAATCTTGATTTGATTTTTGGATTTATTTAAAATAATTAAATAATTAAAATTTGATTTATTGATTTGATTTTAAACTAAGGGAATTAAATTAGATTTAATTGAATTTGGATTGGATTTGATTGATTTTAATTAAATAGATGATTTATCTACTTGGGTTTTAAATATTCCTAGTCCATATCTAATTGGGAATTCCCACATCCGATAAATAGGCAGGTACTCCTCCAATTTTTATCATCCACCAAATTCCTCCACAAAATTTCCACACAAATGTTCGTACATCGTGTCTATGTCCATCCAAAATTTTATTCCATTATTTTACATGTACAATCCGTTTATTCCGTGTCGACAACTCCGACACCAGTCAAATTCCTAACCCTATCCCTAATTCTAATCTAGCCGAATAAGCCACCGCCACGACGACCTTTACCTCGCCGTGCCCAGCGTCTCCCAAACCTCCTCGACGCCGCCAGCCCCATCCATCCATCCACCAACAGAATCGACGTGCCATTCCCCGTTCGGCCAACACCTCCTCCGATAGAACCATCATCACCTCCCACCACCTACAACACCAGCCGCCTCCTCCGCAACCACGACGACCCGAACCCCGGCCCCAAATCTGGTAGTACCATAGGCGACGCCACCACCATCATCACCTCTGCCTACCCGCCAAACCACCACCACGACCGCCATCACCACCGTCGCCGCCATCGGGACAACCACCACCACCTCCACGAACGACCGGCCAAGCCCATCGCCCCCTCGACCGCACACCCCACAGGAAAAGAAAATAAAATAGAAAGAAAACCCTAAAAATTGAAGACACCCTCACCTGAACCCCCGTCCTCCGCCACCTCCGTCGACTCCGTCCGCACCCGCCGTTCTATTATCCGGCGCCGCCATGCGTCGCAGCCTCTCGTCCCTTCTTCCCTAGATCCATCATCCCCCTGCGCCGGAGCAGCGCGTCACCACCCCTGGCCACCGCCAGAGCGGTGAGCACCGATAACCCCCTCCTTAGTTGCTGGCGCCCCCACTCCGGTATCCATACGCCGGCGCCTTAGCCCGGCCACCGCAGGCCGCGTCCTCGATTTTCAGCCGCCACCCGAGCGCTGCCCGCTCCCGCTCGCCGTCCGCCCCAGCTCCGCCCCATGCGACCTTCTCCCCATCCACCGCGTAAAACCCTACGCCGCCCTCTCGACCGACCGTCGCTCTCACCGGCCCTCTCCCTCTCCGCTCGTCCCCGATTCCCCTCTCTCCTCCGCTACTCTCCGCCCTCCGCCGCCGGCGAACCACCCCGGCGCCGACCCCCTTCTCCTCTCGCCGCGCTCGATCCCGACCCGACTCCACTCACCCACTCTCTGCTTCTCCATCTTCCCCTTCTTTTTTTTCCATTTCTTGTTTTTTTGGACGAATAGCAGCAGTCAGCTGCAGTAGTGTTTTTTTTCCTGTTATTATTTTATTTTTATTTATTTATTTTATTATTTGTTTAACTTTTGTTGTTGTTGTTGATTTTGATGTTTTTGTGTATTATCATCATTATTATTATTATCAACATTATTATTATTATTATCATTATCATTATTATTATTATTATTATTATTATTATCTATTTCATTATTATTCTTATTGTTAATATTATTATTTTTGTTATTATTATTATTTTTAGTATCTATTCTTTATATGTACAAAATAAGTTGTTGACTTAAAAATACATTTATACTAATTCATGATACTAAAGATGGTTATAAATAATTTCTATCTAAGCAAATATCGTTTGAGAAAAGCAAATTTTAAGTATTTAGTTATTACTAGATATAGTTTTCAAAATATAAATAAATATATTTATTGGATTAGTGTTTTGCTTCTTTTATAGTATGATAGATTTTTAACCGGGTGATATTTTATTATACCATGTATATGGTTGAACCATAAAGTACTAGTACTTTTAAAATATTATGGTATTCCTTTATACATATTTTTGACCTAAATTTTAGTTGGATTTTAGTTAATTTTTACCGAGTTATTAAATATATAAATATATGAGTAAGTTATGATTGTAGCCATAAAAACGATTTCTCCGTATTTTCGTGCATATATTTTGATAAGGTTCAAAACTATTATAAACTATTTTTCAAGTATATTTTCCACTAATAAAATATAGTTTTCAATGACTATAATTAGTTTTCTCAAAATCATATATATTATTATTTTTTTCTTTGATTTTCCTCTTGTCCGTGACCAATCCTCGTTTTACTATTTCCTCGCCCATTTCAAGCATACCTTATGTCCACCCTAACTAATTTGACCGTTTTGGACCCAATGTAACCGACCGTGTCATCATCCGTGGTCACCTTGCATAGTTGTTGCACCGAAGTTGCAGTTCCTGCCACATTGATTATCGCAGCACACCAGGCGTCCTACCAGGCAAGACACCTTGCCATTTGCAGTTTAATTATTTTAGCTCATATTTCATGCTTGTTCATTATTTTCTTTATACAAAATAAACTGTGATACATAGAATAACCTGTTAGAATTTACTGTTCAGTTTCTTGTTATGTATTATTTTCTTACACATTAAATCTAGATTTAAGGGACCACCTTGTATGTTGCATTTATGGCCTTGACACGTTGTATCACGAAGTTGTGTGTCGCATGTAGAACACGGACATGCATGACTGGCTGGCCACCGATGCGTATAAGCCGTGCGATAAGAATAACCGCTAATAGAAATTGCATGCTAGTTTGACTTAGCAGTTATAGAGGTTACTGTTGTGGATACAACATGGTAGGCATTGGGTGGGAAGAACATCTCCTTTATGTATGGGTCATATATGCACTGCCCTGATTGTCGGTTATCTCCAGTGGGAGGTACGGTCCTGATAGCCGGTTATCTCCAGTGGGAGGTACGGTCCTGATTGCCGACTATCTCCAGTGGGAGGTACGATCCTGATTCCTGATTTTCCTGATCCGGCCCATGCGTCAAAGGTTTGTTCTTTATTACATATTCACTATAGTACGGTTAGGTACCCTATTACATATCTATTTGAGCAATATTTATTCAGTTTATATGGCATGATATTATGTGTCTTGTTACGTCCCTCTGAGGACCTGGTTATCTCTCCAGGTGTGTACTATTGTCTTTTGTAGGTGTTCTAGCTCTTGCCGTGTTCATTGCTATTTCTTCGAGGATGATTGCATTTGGATCGTCTTCGCTTCGCTCGCCAAATCTTTCTTTTGTTGTATATTTTTTTCATAGTTGGTAGTGGATTTGTCTCCGTCCAACTACATGTACTAAATGACAATTTTATAGTTGATTATATGAGATCTTCTATTCATTTATTTTGTGTGGATGAGATTAGTTATGGTTCTACTGCATTTTACAGCGTATGTATTTATACGAGGCTTCCATATATTAGAGTATACTTCGTATGAATACATTTGGCATGGATATGTACATAGTCCTACGTATTTTGGGACAGGGACGTTACATGTTTTTGTGGTGGCCCATGCAAGTCAAGATAAATTGTTTGGTTACTTTACCGTACCAAGCAAGCCTGCGAATAGGATTAGAAGTCTAGGATCTCATCCACATACTTGACCTCTTTCCTTGATTTATCTACCGTTTGACTCATCAATCGCATCTCGCTTGCTTCCTTCCATCCCTATTCTTATCTTCCCTTCGTGCTTGCTAGAGATTGACCCTACTAGTTAGTTGTCCCAAAACACCATTAGTTTAATTCTTTAAGTTGGGTAGAATACCTTATGAACTAGCAACCCCTTTGACCTAGTGACCTATATTAGCAAGCTTATTTAGATCCTAGAATCTAGAGGACCTAACTCATCTAGCCAACCAAGGACTAGGATAAGAAGACTATAGGATGACTGTATGACTTAGAATCATTCTATCTTCTTTAAATCTTAATCTCTCGTGCCTATGTATTTACCATTTTGACTAATGATGCTAAGGTAGCCTAGTTTTTGCAAGCTTATCTTTTTATCGAGCTTGTTCAAAACATATATTATTGGAAGAGCTCCCACTAACATGTTGTCTAATCAGAACCGGTGCATAATGGTCTGATCAACCAAATGCACTTTGGTTCGCTTTTGCCTAGTATTCTACGTGGATGGGGACATAGTTAAACTTGTCCTCTAGAGTCCCATCCGCGACTGCCTTGGCAACTCCTTTGCAATTTTTCGATCGTCTTTGAATCACGTATTCATATTCGATAACGCCTCCTTTGAACTCTATATTACTTTCGCCTTCACCTATTTTAGAAGGACGAAGGCGTCATACTAGAATTTCCTCTAGCCTTCCTATCGACTATGACCATTCTTACTCAATGTTGCTATATCTTTACCCTAAACCTCTCGTCCTTTTCTTGGCCCTATATTTGCTATCATGAACCTTCCAAGTCACTTGATTTAGGCATGAACCTAATCAATCTCTTATTCTTGCCTTAACTCGTGACCCACGTGACCATACCGTATTATTTTTCAATGAACTAGATCGCGATTTCTTACGACGTGATTTTGTGAAAACATTGTCATCGTTGGATCCCCATTGATACCCCCTTGTATCCTCTCACCCCCCTACTAATTCTTAATTTCGAGGACGAAATTCTTTTAAGTTTGGTAGGATGTAAAACCCCTAAATTTCTACTATTTTTTTTATATATTAAATTTGGTACCGATTTAAATTTTGGTATTGTACGTCATGTAGTCGTATTGTACGTTGTGTGCGAAGGTTCGTCTTTCGTAATTGCTCGACGAATGCGAATATGTGCGAGCGTACATATTTTTGAAAAACATTATTTTTATTATTTCTATAGTTTCAAAGAAATATAGACAATAATTATTTCTAGCTATTATTTTCAAGTTTACGATTTTAATTATGAAAGCCTTTTTTGTTTATAGCAGTTATTAATAATAAAATATATTCTTAGGCATACATATATTTCCTAAATATTTTGCAAGTTTATTTTAAATAAAAATGTAATTTTTGAGATTTATTAATATTAATATTTTATTATTCAAAAAGATATTTAAAAATATTTATTATTTTTGAAATTATTATTATTGGTATTTTGAAAAATATATTTGGAAGATATTGTGGCCATTTAAATCTTGATTTAATTTTTGGATTTATTTAAAATAATTAAATAATTAAAATTTGATTTATTGATTTGATTTTAAACTAAGGGAATTAAATTAGATTTAATTGGATTTGGATTGGATTTGATTGATTTTAATTAAATAGATGATTTATCTACATGGGTTTTAAATATTCCTAGTCCATATCTAATTGGGAATTCCCACATCCTATAAATAGGCAGGTACTCCTCCAATTTTTATCATCCACCAAATTCCTCCACAAAATTTCCATACAAATGTTCGTGCATCGTTTCTGTGTCCATCTAAAATTTTATTCTATTATTTTACATGTACAATCCGTTTATTCCGTGTCGACAACTCCGACACCAGTCAAATTCCTAACCCTAACCCTAATTCTAATCTAGCCGAATAAGCCACCGCCACGACGACCTCTACCTCGCCGTGCCCAGCATCTCCCCAACCTCCTCGACGCCGCCAGCCCCGTCCATCCATCCACCAACAGAATCGACGTGCCATTCCCCGTTCGGCCAACACCTCCTCCGACAGAACCGTCATCACCACCCACCACCTACAACACCAGCCGCCTCCTCCGCAACCACGGCGACCCGAACCCCGGCCCCAAATCTGGTAGTACCACAGGCGACGCCACCACCATCATCACCTCCGCCTACCCGCCAAACCACCACCACGACCGCCATCACCACCGTCGCCGCCACCGGGGCAACCACCACCACCTCCACGAACGACCGGCCAAGCCCATCGCCCCTTCGATCGCACACCCCACAGGAAAAGAAAATAAAATAGAAAGAAAACCCTAAAAATTGAAGACACCCTCACCTGAACCCCCGTCCTCCGCCACCTCCGTCGACTCCGTCTGCACCCGCCATTCTATTATCCGGCGCCGCCCTGCGCCGCAGCCGCTCGCCCCTTCTTCCCTAGATCCATCATCCCCCTGCGCCGGAGCAGCGCGTCACCATCCCTGGCCACCGCCGGAGCGGTGAGCACCGACGACCCCCTCCTCAGTTGCTGGCGCCCCCACTCCGGTATCCATACGCCGGCGCCTTAGCCCGGCCACCGCAGGCCGCGTCCTCGATTTTCAGCCGCCACCCGAGCGCTGCCCGCTCCCCGCTCGCCGTCCGCCCCAGCTCCGCCCCGCGCGACCTTCTCCCCATCCACCGCGTGAAACCCCACGCCGCCCTCTCGACCGACCGTCGCTCTCACCGGCCCTCTCCCTCTCCGCTCGTCCCCGATTCCCCTCTCTCCTCCGCTACTCTCCGCCCTCCGCCGCCGGTGAACCACCCCGGCGCCGACCCCCTTCTCCTCTCGCCGCGCTCGATCCCGACCCGACTCCACTCTCCCACTCTCTGCTTCTCCCTCTTCCCCTTCTTTTTTTTCCCTTTCTTGTTTTTTTTGGACGAAAAGCAGCAGTCAGCTGCAGTAGTATTTTTTTTCCTGTTATTATTTTATTTTTATTTATTTATTTTATTATTTGTTTAACTTTTTTATTGTTGTTGATTTTGATGTTTTTGTGTATTATCATCATTATTATTATTATCAACATTATTATTATCATTATTATTATTATTATTATTATTATTATTATTATTATTATTATTATTATTATTATCTATTTCATTATTATTCTTATTGTTAATATTATTATTTTTGTTATTATTATTATTTTTAGTATCTATTCTTTATATGTACAAAATAAGTTGTTGACTTAAAAATACATTTATACTAATTCATGATACTAAAGATGGTTATAAATAATTTCTATCTAAGCAAATATCGTTTGAGAAAAGCAAATTTTAAGTATTTAGTTATTAGTAGATATAGTTTTCAAAATATAAATAAATATATTTATTGGATTAGTGTTTTGCTTCTTTTCTAGTATGATAGATTTTTAATCGGGTGATATTTTATTATACCATGTATATGGTTGAACCATAAAGTACTAGTACTTTTAAAATATTATGGTATTCCTTTATACATATTTTTGACCTAAATTTTAGTTGGATTTTAGTTAATTTTTACCGAGTTATTAAATATATAAATATATGAGTAAGTTATGATTGTAGCCATAAAAATGATTTCTCCGTATTTTTGTGCATATATTTTGATAAGGTTCAAAACTATTATAAACTATTTTTCAAGTATATTTTCCACTAATAAAATATAGTTTTCAATGACTATAATTAGTTTTCTCAAAATCATATATATTATTATTCTTTTTCTTTGATTTTCCTCTTGTCCGTGACCAATCCTCGTTTTCCTATTCCCTCGCCCGTTTCAAGCATACCTTATGTCCACCCTAACTAATTTGACCGTTCTGGACCCAATGGAACCGACCGTGTCATCATCCGTGGTCACCTTGCATAGTTGTTGCACCGAAGTTGCAGTTCCTGCCACATTGATTATCGTAGCACACCAGGCGTCCTACCAGGCAAGACACCTTGCCATTTGCGGTTTAATTATTTTACCTCATATTTCATGCATGTTCATTATTTTCTTTATGCAAAATAAACTGTGATACATGGAATAACCTGTTAGAATTTACTGTTCAGTTTCCTGTTATGTATTATTTTCTTACACATTAAACCTAGATTTAAGGGACCACCTTGTATGTTGCATTCATGGCCTTGACACGTTGTATCACGAAGTTGTGTGTCGCATGTAGAATACGGACATGCGTGACTGGCTGGCCACCGATGCGTATAAGCCGTGCGATAAGAATAACCGCTAATAGAAATTGTATGCTAGTTTGACTTAGCGGTTATAGAGGTTACTGTTGTGGATACAACATGGTAGGCATTGGGTGGGAAGAACATCTCCTTTATGTATGGGTCATATATGCACTGCCCTGATTGCCGGTTATCTCCATTGGGAGGTACGGTCCTTATAGCCGGTTATCTCCAGTGGGAGGTACGGTCCTGATTGCCGATTATCTCCAATGGGAGGTACGGTCCTGATTCCTGATTTTCCTGATCCGGCCCATGCGTCAAAGGTTTGTTCTTTATTATATATTCACTATAGTACGGTTAGGTACCCTATTACATATCTATTTGAGCAATATTTATTCAGTTTATATGGCATGATATTATGTGTCTTGTTACGTCCCTCTGAGGACCTGGTTATCTCTCCAGGTGTGTGCTATTGTCTTTCGCAGGTATTCTAGTTCTAGCCGTTTTTATTGCTATTTCTTCGAGGATGATTACATTTGGATCGTCTTCGCTTCGCTCGCCAAATCTTTCTTTTTTTGTATATTTTTTTTCATAGTTGGTAGTGAATTTGTCTCCGCCCAACTACATGTACTAAATGACAATTTTATAGTTGATTATATGAGATCTTCTATTCATTTATTTTGTGTGGATGAGATTAGTTATGGTTCTACTGCATTTTACAGCGTATGTATTTATACGAGGCTTCCATATATTGGAGTATACTTCGTATGAATACAGCTGGCATGGATACGTACCTAGTCCTACGTATTTTGGGACAGGGACGTTACATGTTTTTGTGGTGGCCCATGTAAGTCAAGATAAATTGTTTGGTTACTTTACCGTACCAAGCAAGCCTGCGAATAGGATTAGAAGTCTAGGATCTCATCCACGTACTTGACCTCTTTCCTTGATTTATCTACCGTTTGACTCATCAATCGCATCTCGCTTGCTTCCTTCCATCCCTATTCTTATCTTTCCTTCGTACTTGCTAGAGATTGACCTTACTAGTTAGTTGTCCCAAAACACCACTAGTTTAATTCTTTAAGTTGGGTAGAATACCTTATGAACTAGCAACCCCTTTGACCTAGTGACCTATATTAGCAAGCTTATTTAGATCCTAGAATCTAGAGGACCTAACTCGTCTAGCCAACCAAGGACTTGGACAAGAAGACTATAGGACGACTGTATGACTTAGAATCATTCTACCTTCTTTAAATCTTAATCTCTCGTGCCTATGTATTTACCATTTTAACTAATGATGCTAAGGTAGCCTAGTTTTTGCAAGCTTCTCTTTTTATCGAGCTTGTTCAAAACATATGTTATTGGAAGAGCTCCCACTAACATGTTGTCTAATCAGAACCGGTGCATAATGGTCTGATCAACCAAATGCACTTTGATTCGCTTTTGCCTAGTATTCTACGTGGATGGGGACATAGTTAAACTTGTCCTCTAGAGTCCCATCCGCGACTGCCTTGGCAACTCCTTTGCAATTTTCCGATCGTCTTTGAATCACGTATTCATATTCGATAACGCCTCCTTCGAACTCTATATTACTTTCGCCTTCACCTATCTTAGAAGGACGAAGGCGTCATACTAGAATTTCCTCTAGCCTTCCTATCGACTATGACCATTCTTACTCAATGTTGCTATATCTTCACCCTAAACCACTCGTCCTTTTCTTGGCCCTATATTTGCTATCATGAACCTTCCAAGTCACTTGATTTAGGCATGAACCTAATCAATCTCTTATTCGTGCCTTAACTCGTGACCCACGTGACCATACCGTATTATTTTTCAATGAACTAGATCGCGATTTCTTACGACGTGATTTTGTGAAAATATTGTCATCATTGTATCCCCATTGATACCCCCTTGTATCCTCTCACCCCCCTACTAATTCTTAATTTCGAGGACGAAATTCTTTTAAGTTGGGTAGGATGTAAAACCCCTAAATTTCTACTATTTTTTTTATATATATTAAATTTGGTACCGATTTAAATTTTGGTATTGTACGTCACGTAGTCGTATTGTACGTCATGTGCGAAGGTTCGTCTTTCGTAATTGCTCGACGAATGCGAATATGTGCGAGCGTACATATTTTTGAAAAATATTATTTTTATTATTTTTATAGTTTCAAAGAAATATAGACAATAATTATTTCTAGCTATTATTTTCAAGTTTACGATTCTAATTATGAAAGCCTTTTTTGTTTATAGCAGTTATTAATAATAAAATATATTCTTAGGCATATAAATATTTCCTAAATATTTTGCTAGTTTATTTTAAATAAAAATGTAATTTTTGAGATTTATTAATATTAATATTTTATTATTCAAAAAGATATTTAAAAATATTTATTATTTTTGAAATTATTATTATTGGTATTTTGAAAAATATATTTGGAAGATATTGTGGCCATTTAAATCTTGATTTGATTTTTGGATTTATTTAAAATAATTAAATAATTAAAATTTGATTTATTGATTTGATTTTAAACTAAGGGAATTAAATTAGATTTAATTGGATTTGGATTGGATTTGATTGATTTTAATTAAATAGATGATTTATCTACTTGGGTTTAAATATTCCTAGTCCATATCTAATTGGAAATTCCCACATCCTATAAATAGGCAGGTACTCCTCCAATTTTTATCATCCACCAAATTCCTCCACAAAATTTCTACACAAATGTTCGTGCATCGTGTCTGTGTCCATCCAAAATCTTATTCCATTATTTTACATGTACAATCCGTTTATTCCGTGTCGACAACTCCGACACCAGTCAAATTCCTAACCCTAACCCTAATTCTAATCTAGCCGAATAAGCCACCGCCACGACGACCTCCACCTCGTCGTGCCCAGCGTCTCTCCAACCTCCTCGATGCCGCCAGCTCCGTCCATCCATCCACCAACAGAATCGATGTACCATTCCCCGTTTGGCCAACACCTCCTCCGACAGAACCATCATCACCTCCCACCACCTACAACACCAGCCGCCTCCTCCGCAACCACGGCGACCCGAACCCCGGCCCCAAATCTGGTAGTACCATAGGCGATGCCACCACCATCATCACCTTCGCCTACCCGCCAAACCACCACCACGACCGCCATCACCACCGTCGCCGCCACCGGGACAACCACCACCACCTCCACGAACGACCGGCCAAGCCCATCGCCCCCTCGACCGCACACCCCACAGAAAAAGAAAATAAAATAGAAAGAAAACCCTAAAAATTGAAGACACCCTCACCTGAACCCCCGTCCTCCGCCACCTCCGTCGACTCCGTCCGCACCCGCCGTCCCATAGTCCGGCGCCGACCTGCACCGCAGCCGCTCGCCCCTTCTTCCCTAGATCCATCACCCCCCTACGCCGGAGCAGCGCGTCACCACCCCTGGCCACCGCCGGAGCGGTGAGCACCGACGACCCCCTCCTCAGTTTCTGGCGCCCCCACTCCGGTATCCATACGCCGGCGCCTTAGCCCGGCCACCGCAGGCCGCGTCCTCGATTTCCAGCCGCCACCCGAGCGCTGCCCGCTCCCCGCTCGCCGTCTGCCCCAGCTCCGCCCCGCGCGACCTTCTGCCCATCCACCGCGTGAAACCCCACGCCGGAAAACCCTAGCAGCCGTCGCCGCCCTCTCGACCGACCGCCGCTCTCACCGGCCCTCTCCCTCTCCGCTCGTCCCCGATTCCCCTCTCTCCTCCGCTACTCTCCGCCCTCCGCCGCCGGCGAACCACCCCGGCCCCGACCCCCTTCTCCTCTAGCCGCGCTCGATCCCGACCCGACTCCACTCTCCCACTCTCTTCTTCTCTCTCTTTCCCTTCTTTTTTTCCCTTTCTTGTTTTTTTTTTGGACGAATAGCAGCAGTCAGCTGCAGTAGTGTTTTTTTTCCTGTTATTATTTTATTTTTATTTATTTATTTTATTATTTGTTTAACTTTTTTTGTTGTTGTTGATTTTGATGTTTTTGTGTATTATCATCATTATTATTATTATCAACATTATTATTATCATTATCATTATTATTATTATTATTATTATTATTATTATCTATTTCATTATTATTCTTATTGTTAATATTATTATTTTTGTTATTATTATTACTTTTAGTATCTATTCTTTATATGTACAAAATAAGTTGTTGACTTAAAAATACATTTATACTAATTCATGATACTAAAAATGGTTATAAATAATTTCTATCTAAGCAAATATCGTTTGAGAAAAGCAACTTTTAAGTATTTAGTTATTACTAGATATAGTTTTCAAATATAAATAAATATATTTATTGGATTAGTGTTTTGCTTCTTTTCTAGTATGATAGATTTTTAACCGGGTGATATTTTATTATACCATGTATATGGTTGAACCATAAAGTACTATTACTTTTAAAATATTATGGTATTCCTTTATACATATTTTTGACCTAAATTTTAGTTGGATTTTAGTTAATTTTTACCGAGTTATTAAATATATAAATATATGAGTAAGTTATGAATGTAGCCATAAAAATGATTTCTCCGTATTTTCGTGCATATATTTTAATAAGGTTCAAAACTATTATAAACTATTTTTCAAGTATATTTTCCACTAATAAAATATAGTTTTCAATGACTATAATTAGTTTTCTCAAAATCATATATATTATTATTTTTTTCTTTGATTTTCCTCTTGTCCGTGACCAATCCTCGTTTTCCTATTCCCTCACCCATTTCAAGCATGCCTTATGTCCACCCTAACTAATTTGACTGTTCTGGACCCAATGGAACCGACCGTGTCATCATCCGTGGTCACCTTGCATAGTTGTTGCACCGAAGTTGCAGTTCGTGCCATATTGATTATCGCAGCACACCAGGCGTCCTACCAGGCAAGACACCTTACCATTTGCTGTTTAATTATTTTAGCTCATATTTCATGCATGTTCATTATTTTCTTTATGCAAAATAAACTGTGATACATGGCATAACCTGTTAGAATTTACTGTTCAGTTTCTTGCAATGTATTATTTTCTTACACATTAAACCTAGATTTAAGGGACCACCTTATATGTTGCATTCATGGCCTTGACACGTTGTATTACGAAGTTGTGTGTCGCATCTAGAACACGGACATGCGTGACTGGCTGGCCACCGGTACGTATAAGCCGTGCGATAAGAATAACCGCTAATAGAAATTGCATGCTAGTTTGACTTAGCGGTTATAGAGGTTACTGTTGTGGATACAACATGGTAGGCATTGGGTGGGAAGAACATCTCCTTTATGTATGGGTCATATATGCACTGCCCTGATTGCCGGTTATCTCCATTGGGAGGTACGGTCCTGATAGCCGGTTATCTCCAGTGGGAGGTACGGTCCTGATTGCCAGTTATCTTCAGTGGGAGGTACGGTCCTGATTCCTGATTTTTCTGATCCGGCCCATGCGTCAAAGGTTTGTTATTTATTGCATATTCACCATAGTATGGTTAGGTACCCTATTACATATCTACTTGAGCAATATTTATTCAGTTTATATGGGATGATATTATGTGTCTTGTTACGTCCCTCTGAGGACCTGGTTATCTCTCCAGGTGTGTGCTATTATCTTTCGCAGGTGTTCTAGCTCTAGCCGTGTTCATTGCTATTTCTTCGAGGATGATTAGATTTGAATCGTCTTCGCTTCGCTCGCCAAATCTTTCTTTTGTTGTATATTTCTTTTCATAGTTGGTAGTGGATTTGTCTCCGCCCAACTACATGTACCAAATGACAATTTCATAGTTGATTATATGAGATCTTCTATTTATTTATTTTGTGTGGATGAGATTAGTTATGGTTCTACTGCATTTTACAGCGTATGTATTTATACGAGGCTTCCATATATTGGAGTATACTTCGTATGAATACAGCTGGCATGGATACGTACCTAGTCCTACGTATTTTAGGACAGGGGCATTACAAAAGGTCGACGACGATTGTCTACCCACTGCTTCTGCCGATCCTGCGCTGCTCGCAGGTGATCTTGTATCTTCTTTACCTTCTCTACTGTGCTCAAAACCAGCTCGGGACCCAATATCTGTCGCTCTTCGATGTCGCTCCAACAGACAAGAGATCGATACTTTCTACCATACAATGCTTCAAATGGAGCCATCTGAATGCTCGTTTGATAGCTATTGTTGTAAGAAAACTCTACAAGATGAAGGTGATCCTCCTATGATCTGCCAAAATCAAGCATACACGCTATCAACATATCTTCTAACGTCTGAATGGTACGCTCTGACTGGTCGTCTGTCTGTAGATGGTACGACGTGCTGAACTTCAAGCGCGTACCCAAACTGTCCTGCATACTCCTCCAAAAGTGCGAAGTGAACCTCGAGTCACGATCCGACACGATACTAACTGGTACACCGTACAACTTTACTATTTACTTAATATACATATCCGCCAAAACTTCTGTGGACTACCCACTCTAAAAGGTAAGAAGTGGGCCAACTTGGTCAGTCTATCAACAATCACCCATACCGCGTCACATCCACTAGGACTCCGAGGAAATCCTGTGACGAAGTCCATCGTAATGTGCTCCTACTTCCACTCGGGAATGGATAGCGGCTGTAATAATCCGGCCGTCCTCTGGTGCTCGGCCTTTACTTGTTGGCACACCAAATACTTAGCCACGAAATGAGCTATCTCCCGCTTCATTCTGTGCCACCAATAATACTGCCGCAAGTCCCGGTACATCTTAGTTCCTTCCGGATGTATAGAGTAAGCCAAACTGTGTGCTTCTGCCATCAACGCCTGTCGCAACTCTCCATTAGGAACATAAATACGATCACCACATCGCAATGTCCTATCAGGATGAACCCTCAATCCTTTCTGCTCTCCTGCCTCAGTCCTCTCTCGAAGCCGTTAAAATCTAGCATCTGTAGGGAATGCCGCATTGATCCTCTCCACTAGCGATTATTGTATTTGGAGGTTAGCTAACATGCTATCCGCTCCAGGCAATACTACCTCAATACCAAGCTGCTGCAAGTCTCTAATCAACTCCTTCTGCGTAGTCAAGAAGTGTGCCATGGGCTTACGGCTCAATGTGTCTGCCACAACATTAGCCTTGCTCGGATGATAATATAGCTCGATCTCGTAATCTTTCATCAACTCCAACCAACATCGCTGTCACATATTCAACTCTTTCTGTGTGAACACGTACTTGAGGCTCTTATGATCAGTGTAGATGTCAACCTTCTCGCCGTACAAGTAGTGTCTCCATAGCTTGAAAGTAAAGATAACCGTTGTGAGCTCTAGATCGTGGGTTGGATAATTCTTTTCGTGCACCCTCAACTGTCTCGATGCATATGCTATTACATGACCATGCTGCAACAAGACGCATCCTAATCCCTTTTCGGATGCATCACTGTATATCACAAATCCTTCCGGTCCTGATGGTAGTGTCAGGATAGGTGTCGTGGTCAAGCGCTTCTTCAACTGGTCAAAAGTGGCTTGACACTCATCTGTCCATACAAACTCTTGATACTTGCAAGTGAGTCGAGTCATAGGCCCCGCTATCCGAGAGAAATCTTCTACGAACCTTCGGTAATAACCCGCAAGTCCAAGAAAACTTTTTACCTCGGAAGCTGATGTGGGAGCAGGCCATGCCTTGACTGCTGTCATCTTTTCTGGATCTACCGATATGCCGTCTCTAGTAACAATATTGTAGTAACCCTAAAGGGGACGGGGTGAATAGGGTCAAGCTAACTAATCAAGCACTTAGCACAAGCTAATAGACAATTTAGAAATATAAGTACAAGAGAAGAAGCAACAACAATACCGACACACGATATATCCTGGTATCCTCCCAAGGGGCACTCTAGTCCCGGAACTCTATCCGGCTTTAATCCACTGTTTGAGTAAATAGTTACACACGAGTTTAGATCCGAAGAACTCGCCAACTTCTTATACGAGAGCTTTAGTCCGAAGGCCTCTCCGACTTCAACCGAGAGTTTGGATGCGAAGACTCTCCAACTTCAACTGAAAGTTTGGATCCGAAGACTCTCCAACTTCAACCTTTCACAATAGGTTTTGATCTCCTTATACAACAAGATGAAGATCTTACTTTTTAACTCAATAACTCTAACACAATTTGTGGACGGCAAATGAAAGCTTTGTAGAGTTGTTTGTGGATAGGCTTTGGTGGTTTAAAAAAATAGGCTCAAAGCATCAACCTTGAATGAAGGGGTTCAAGGTTAATTATAACCAAAGCATTGAAAAAAGCTCAAAGGCAACTTTTCAGTCAGCGATCGGTATACCGTCGGTACGAACCGGTATACCATCGAAATACCGGTCTGGAATTGCAACGGCTAGAAATATAGCCGTTGGGATCATTAAATATTCGAAATCCGACCATTAGATTTTCAATGTTACTGAATCGGTATATCGTCTGTATAGATCGGTATTCCGTCGATATGTCGATTTTGTAGACAGAAACTTTCTGTGAACAAAAATTGGTATACCGTCGATATAGACCGGTATACCGTCGGTATATCGATTTTCATCCGAAAATGATCCTGGGCTAATTTCTACCCTAGCTTTCGATTTTGCCATCCATTTTTTTGTTTACAATTATTCCTAAGACACATTACAGACTCCAGATATACTGTAGCTGGTGCAGGCTTCTTCAGAGTCTTGAAATGATGATGGCATGGCATGGCTTCTTTCTTTGATAGATGTTGGCTTCTTCCTTGACGTCAGCTGTCTAAAGATATCCAGTTTATGAAAACTGAATACTTTTTGGGATCTTCGCCCCCGAACCCTCGACGAGGGGCGTTGCCCTTTCGACCCCCGTCCGCTGACCGGGCAGCGGAACCCTCGAGTGCGTGGCTCCAGAGATGTCATCGGGTGGTTCAGAGAAATCTTGCGGGATCCGTCGTCTTTAGTCCACCATGATTTCTTCATTACATATGTCCACAGTGATCTTGCTTATTGCTTTTCTGCATGTACATGTTAGACGAACAAAGCAATATACATGTAGCAAATATGATAAGATAAAGCATAGTAGGACAGTGCTAAGTTTAAGTATAAGAGCTATAGTGATAGCATAAATATTAGTGATATCATAATGTTAAACTTAATTGAATAACCATAATCAAAACATAGTTTTGATTTTGGTAACTCAATTAAATTTAAGATATATAATAAAAACTCATATCACTAATAAGTAAAATAATAAGCACATATCACCAAAGGTGTAAGTATAATTTGAAATGCTATAGTGATAGTATGAAGATTAGTGATAATAAATGCTAAACTTAACAGATTAACCATATTCAAAAACATGATACAATCATTGGGCCAACAAATATGTCCAAGAAATGATACTTCCTTGAGAAAGAACTCACACTTGCTAAGATTCGCGTAAAGTCGCATATTTCTTAATGTTCCCAAAACAATCCGTAGATGCTGCTCATGCTCCTCTTGGCTCTTAGAGTAAATCAAAATATCATCTATAAAGATGACTACAAATTTGTCCAAGTACTGGTGAAAGATCTTGTTCATTAAATTCATAAAAATTACAGGAGCGTTGGTCAAACCGAAAGGCATGACCAAGAACTCGTAGTGTTCATACCTCGATCGAAAAGCCTTCTTCGCAATGTCTTCCTTCCGAACCTTCAGTTGGTGATAGCTCGATCGTAAGTCAATCTTGGAGAATATTTTTGCTCCACTCAGTTGATCAAATAGATCGTCTATACGCGGCAAGGGATACTTGTTCTTGACCGTCACTGTATTCAAAGCTCGGTAGTTGATGCACATGTACACTGTCCCGTCTTTCTTTGGCACAAAAAGAACTGGTGCTTCCTATGGTGACGTACTGGCATAAATAAAGCCTTTCTCTAACAAATCGTCAATTTGTGTCTTCATCTCTACCAACTCCTTGGGTGCTAGACGATAAACTCAGGATGAAACAGGCTCGTCTCCCGGAATAAGCTCAATAGAAAACTCAATGTCACGGTCAGGTGGCAGTACTGGCAAATCCTTGGGGAACACATCCTCGAACTCAGTGATGACAGGGTACTGAGGGGTATCCTGCATTATCATGTGAGTCCCCAATGTGGGTGCATCACAACTCTCTCTTTTTTCCTTAGTGAACTCGAACTTCGTCGCATTCGGCGGTCTAAAGATGATACTGCCCCTATGGCAGTCTATAAGAGCAAAATGCTGGCTCAACCAGTCCATTCCGAGAACCACGTCGAATGTTGGCATAGGAAATACGAGAAGTCGTGCCTTCATCTCTCTACCACATATCACTATAGGACAAAGTCAACAAATACCACTAACAGGTACAACTTCTACTCTAGTGAGGATTCTAATATTCTTAGCTAAGGGTATAATAGGAATGTTGTGTCTAGTGGCAAAACTAGTGGCTATGAATGAATGAGTGGCTCCAGTGTCAAACAATATAATGGCAAGAAATAAAGCAACTAAAACCATACCTACTATGACCTCTGCCTTTGTCTCTATATCCTCCACAGCAAGCGAGAATGCCTACCCATAATTTTGTCCTGTATTCTGAGCTCTGGCCTTGTTGTACTGTGTACCTTGGGAAGGCAATAGTAGGCGAGGTGCTCCTGCTGCTGGTTAGGGAGCTGGGGGTGCTGACGCTGTAGGCCTCAAGGCCTGATGTGCATGTACTAGTGCTCGCTGCTCGGGGCAATCTCTGGCCAAGTGCTGTCCCGATCCACATCTTATACATAATCCCAAACGAAGTCGGCAGTCATCTCTGATATGACCTTGCTTTCCACAAAAGTGGCAAGTGGGCTTTTGGTAGGGTGTAGTCCTCTGCTTGTACTATCCCGTGTTCCTCCTGAGAGGTCCTCCCTGAGTAGCTCAGGCTGGTGTAACTGCTAGTATATGGCGCCTCGATGTCTGTTGTTTCTTCTTGCGAAGAATCTCCTGAGCACGAACTTCTTTCGAGACAACAGAATGGAAGACTCGAGACTGGGTAGTCGTATAAGACTTGAGCTCTGGTACAAGCCCTTGATGGAATCTCCTTGCTTTCTCTAACTCTGTCGAGATCAGTCCCGCACCAAATCTACTCAGGCGATTGAATTCTTAGTCATACTCATCAACTGTCATATTTCCTTACTTTAGGTGAAGGGACTGGTCATATAGACCGTCTCGAACATGAAAAGGGAAGAATCTCTCATAAAATGCATCATAGAACTGCTTCCAGGTGATCCCAACGCCTAATCGTCTCTCTTTCGCCTTCCACCAGTAGTAGGCATTATCTTCTAACAGTAGGTCCACTACTATCATCCAATCTCGAGCTGGCAACTTGGATGCCTTCAGTAGCTTCTCTGTACTAATAAGCCATTGTGATACCTCTAGTGGCTTCTTCGTTCCTCTGAAAGCCTTGGGGTTCATGTCTACGAGGTTCTTGATAGAGCCTTCATAAGGATGCAAAGCCGATGCTGGTACTGGTACTAGAGGTGGAGGTGGAGGTCTAGCCAATGCTGCCATCATAGTTTGTCTCATCAGCTCAGTCTGTTGCTACTGAGCCTGCATCATGGCGTACATAAACTGGAAAGTAGGGCTCCCATCAGTCGGTGGTGGAGGCATCTGAGGCCCTGACTGTGGTCGAAACTGTTGAGTGAATGGTGGTGGTGGAGGTAGTGGTACATTCCCTTCCGAGGAAACGGTAGTGGTCTGTCCAACCTGGCTGACTCGGGGTGCCGTAATCTCTGGATGCATCATCGTCGGCGTCATAGTAGGCTGCGACTGTCCTGGCTGGTATGGTGTCACCGGAGTCATCGGAGGATTCTGTTCCTCTTCGGTGGCCGCATCTCCAAAGGTGATAGCCAAGGTGGAAGTGCGTCCGCTCCTTAGATTCATACTGTTGGCACGAGAAAGAATAGGACAATATTAGGAGAGGTCAAATATGAGGTAAATCAAAAAACCAATGGAATTTCGAAAAGATTGGAAGTCAAGGGAGATAGTAGTTCTGGATGAGATACTATTCCTATTCCTATATGCAGGCTTGTTGGGCACAGTCGTATAACCTAACAATAATTTCTAGACCTGCATGGGCTACCAGAAAAACATATAACGCCCCAGTCCCAAAATACTTAGGACCAAGTACGCAACATGCCAGCTGCACATATACGAAGAATACTCCAATATATGGAATCATCATATACGTACATAAGCTGTATATATATAATATAGTCACAGGCTAGAATATAAGTATCTAATCTCATCATAGCTCAGCACAGAATAAATAAGAGTCGAATAAATAATAAGTGCATCAAAGAGATAGTCGGGTGGTCATTCCCACTCCAAACAGCTATGATCAATAGTCACAATGATCGGAGTCTAACCTCCAAAAAATAGAAAGTAAAAAGAAGTAAAAATGTCCACTAAAATGTCTCAAGGAAATCAATAAGCTAGAAGTCAGCGGGAGATGCCTTGTCATCAATGTAGGATGGATCCAGTACTACTAAAATCTGTCCAATAAGCGACGCCGGAGGACATCGCTAAATAGGGCAAATACGTCGCTAAATCTAATTGGCGACGTATTTAGCGACGTTTTGACATAATCGCGATTTACCTAGTCGCTAAACACCAGGACGTCGCAATACGTCGCTATTGCGACGACAATTAGCGACGCATTCGCGTCGCTAATTCAGCAACTACAAGTGACGTACAACGACTGCATTTGCCGACGTCGGCTAGCGACGTTTTAGCGATGTTCCATACATCTATGCTGACCTGGCATGTCAGCAATTTGGCGATGTTCAGCAACGTTGATACGTCGCTATATTACCGACACATAGCGACGTTTTAGCGACGTCCTAGTTAGCGACGTTTAGTAACGATCAGCGACGTAGTGACACATATTTAGCGACGTTCTGATACTTAATTAGCGACGTGTATATTCGTCGCTGGACGTCGCTAAACGTCGCTGAACGTCGCTAAATTTGGTAAAAAAATAAAAATATATACAGCATTTGCAGCAGCACCTACAACAACACCTACAGCAGCATTTCCCTGGGTTCGTCGACCCCTTTGGTGGAACACTCAACACCGGCTGATCAGGAGGAGCATCACGAACACAAAGTATCAAACAATATGAAACACATATAAAACACATATGAAACACAATCACGAACACATATGAAATACAATCATGAACATATATGAAACACAATCACATCACTCAACACAGATATATGAAAAATTTCAACAATAGTGTCAAACAATATGAAACACAATAACAATGTATGTAGAAACACATAAAAGACCCAACAATGGGCCATCACACAACAATATATATATATGTCTCACCGCTCCTGGAAAGAAGGTAAGCATATTGCTCCGGTGTAAGAACCATCGACGACGATGAAGGAGGAGGCAGTGTAACCACTGAAGAAGGAGGTAGTGTAACCGCTGGAGATGGGTGCGTCCACGTCTCCTCTAGGGCTAGCAGTTTGGCACTGCTTTGCTCCATACAAGCCGCTATCCTAGTAACGGTGCCGTGAATGGACTCTTGCGTCCCTTGTACGTCCCTCACGGTGCGCTCAAGCTCGTCATAGCGTGCGGTGACCGACGCAGCATCCCCTTGCGCCTAAGACCCTGGCTGCTCAGAAATTCTCTACAGCATATCGTCGCGCAGCTCAGCAATCTGGCGGGCAATGGTATCCTCGACTTGGGACGACTTGGCCTGTGAGGGCTGTGAATGCGTACTGACAGAGGGAGCCATGGATGCCTGCGTCACAATAAATGCGCCGTAGGACCCCGTACCATAGTACGTACCTCTATGAAGACCACAAACGGTGGTCTTCCAGAGCTCGTCCTCCGACTGAGGCGGAGAGGGCTGCGATGTACCAACCCCTCCCTCTGTAGGTGCAATAGCACTCGCACGCTCACTAGCCTAATAAACTCATCCTAGAAATCATTGTGCATCTCTATAAATTAGTACTTACCTAAATTAGACTAATAAACGTCTAAAGTATTTAATTATTATTAACTATATGGTTATCTGTATATTCTTCAAGTTATGTTAAAAATTAACAAAATCTAAATTAGTACTTACATAGCTCTGAGTAGTCCGGTCGTCGATGAGCTTCCCGTCCTTCCGATGGGTGGCCAGAAAGCGGTCACCATGTTTTCGTCCTCACCCCTCTGTACCTGCGTGTTTGTTATACTTTATTCTTTAGTAAAATAGAAAATTATATACTCCTACTATCAATAAAATCTTATATATTGCAATAAATTACATACCAGACGACGGAAATGCTCCGTCATAGGAATCGATCCACCACACCACTTTCTGGCCCTCGTCCTAGCCACCTTCATCTTCTCCGACCGTTCTCTGTACTGGTGCTCCTCAAATCGAGACCTCATCGCGGTCCACTAGTGAGGCGTGATCCAACCAACAATCGACTTTCCGGAGCGCTGACGAGCTTTTTTATCGTCAATTGCATCACGGATCAGCTTGGCGATGACGGCAGGAAACTGCCTCTCAATCTGCTTGGCCCGGTGTGGTGGATAAAAATGAGTCCTCTACAAGAATTACAAATTAAAATAATAAGTTCTAAAAATGCTTAAAATTATATTAATCAGACTAAATTAACTATCTTTAATTACCTTGAAGTGGGTAAACCAGAATGCCTTCCTCTCTTCCAAGGCTTCCGAGTAGTTGATCCACGGACCCCCATAGTTGGACCTCAGAAAGGAGCCTAACGCTCTCTGTACCGACGAGGGACGATATCTGTATACAACGATAATTATATTCATCAATATATATATATATATATATATATATATATATATATATATATATATATATATACATGCATAATATATATATATATATATATATATATATATATTCATTTAACTTACTTCGTAGGACCGTCGGCCCAAATCTCTATCCTCGTCTCGTCCTGAGGTGCGCATAGAGGGTCGCTCTGTGTGGTGGCCCATGCAGGTCAGAGCATATCGTACCGGTTACGTAACTGTACTGGTACGAGCCGGCGAATGTGACTGAACACTTAGAAATCTCAATCCACACTGCTTTGAAAATTCTTCTAGAAATTCTCTACGTCCTTAAAAACTCCATATTTGCTCTCGATTATACTTTCTTGCTTTCCGTACCATTTATTCGCGTCCCTTTTACTTCGAGGGTGACGAACTATCGTGCTATTTAGGATTTATCAGAAATTCTTAAGTTATAGCGTAATATTGCTTGGCTATTGAATATTTGGTTGTTTATAGATACGAGGATTATAGAGCCATATGTCCTAGATAACCGTTGGTAGTAAGTTAACAACTAGTTGGAAAATTATAAAGTTTAGTGACCTATGTTTTGAGGAGTAGTGTCACCAAAGGTGGGTAGAAGTCCTCGAGGTTTCATAGTTACAAAATTGCTAGGAGAAGGACGTAAACTATTTTGAGAAATTAAATTTGAGAAGATTAAGGTAATAGTAGACTTTGATTTTAAGACATAGTCATGAATTTGAATTTCGAGGACGAAATTATTTTTAAGGTGGGTAGATTTGTAGCTCCCCTTCCCGAAAATATTTTTTGAAATATTTATTTATTCATTTATTTGATTTAATGGTGATTTTTTTAAATTTGTTTTTATAAATAATTATTTAGTTAATTATTACGGTATATGGTTTTAGCCATAGTTAGGAATTGGAGTACAAGATGGCTAGGAATCATGGCACGGATAGTGCAGTAGTGTGCCTTGACAAGTGTATTAGCAATGGTAGGGAAGACCGAGCCATAGTGACGTCCTAACTAGGAAAACCAGGCCAAGTTGCGACTTAACCGTACAGAAGATTTTATTTATTATTTAATTATATTATTGAGTTTTAGGGAACCCGGTTGTACCAAACCAGCCCGGATTGGACCCGTACCGAGCCCAAGCCCATGTAGTCATGCGGGACGTCCTATGACATTTTTGTTGATGTATTTTGGTATTATGGTATTGTTTTCCGTTTTAATGATTTAATGAATATTTTCTAAATATTTGTCAATTAAATGTTATAAATATTGTTATTAGTTGATATTCAATAATATTTGTATAAAATAGGCCTTGTACATTTTCTGGGATTATTAGACGGTGCAAAATGGTATATACACCAATATGGATTTATTAAATTTTGTTATTATTATTATTTTTTTTTATTGGGATTGTTATTTAATATTATATTTTATTGGTTTATATTTAATTGTTATATTAAATTGTCATCATGTGATTTATAATTTATGCGCAAATATAATATACTAAATATGTGTACGTGTATGTATATATAAATAAATATTGAATACATGTATGTGTATATATATAAATACTCGTATATATTTATATGTATATATATAAATATACGTATATGTATAGATTTTTTTTATTTTATATACGTATATTTAGGGAACCCGGTTGTACCAAACCAGCCCGGATTGGACCCGTACCGAGCCCAAGCCCATGTAGTCATGCGGGATGTCCTATGACATTTTTGTTGATGTATTTTGGTATTATGGTGTTGTTTTCTATTTTAATGATTTAATGAATATTTTCTAAATATTCGTCAATTAAATGTTATAAATATTGTTATTAGTTGATATTCAATAATATTTGTATAAAATAGGCCTTATACATTTTTTGGGATTATTAGACGGTGCAAAATGGTATATACACCATTATGGACTTATTAAATATTGTTATTATTATTATTATTATTATTATTATTATTTTATTGGGATTGTTATTTAATATTATATTTTATTGGTTTATATTTAATTGTTATCATATAAATATACGTATATATGTACATATATATGTATTATATATATATATATATATATATATATATATATATATATATATATATATATATATATATATATATATATATAAAATATATATATATATATATATATTTTATATATATATATATATTATATTATATATATATATATATATATATATATATATATATAAATATTATATATATATATATATATATATATATATATATATATATATATATATATATATATATATTTTATATATATATATTATATATATATATATATATATATATATATATATATATATATATATATATATATATATATATATATATATATAGATAGATAGATAGATAGTTTTAGATATATAGAGTAAATTAATATATTATATATAAGTGTATTTGTATGTGAGTATAAGATGTATATATGTGTGTATATATAAATATATAGAGTATACGTATATGTATATGTGTGTGTATATATATATACATATATATGTATGTATATGTATTATACTAATAGAAATAGAAATAATAAGAAAATAGAAAAAGGAATAAAAGAAGTAAGCTAGCTCATGAGCTAGGCCCGCCCCAAGCAAAAGCCCCAACAAAATAGGAAGCCCAAAGCCCGCACCCCTAACACAGCTCAGCCCGGGAAGCCACATATGTAATATATACATATACTTATAACAGAGATTATCGAGAGAGAATGCGAGAGTCAATAGAGAGGGAACCCTAGCCGCGCCACATCGACCCAATCACCCTGGACGAACCCCCCAGTCCCGGCGACCACCCCACGGCCACCGTCGGCCGGTGATTGCCGCAGCAGGCGCACGGATAGCAACGCGCGCGAGTGCGAGCGGACTGAACCAGAGCAGCAGCAGCCTTTGCGAGGCCGACTTCGCAGGAAGGAAACGACCTCCACGCTTAATCATTTTCTGAAACGATTACACAAGTACATCCCCAACCTATCCACCTATGATTCCTAATATTTAGTTTGAATTATATCAAAGGAGGTTTCGAGATAGATCGGCTCAAAATCAACGGAAAAAAACTGTCCTGAAACAGGACATAGGAATGATCCAGGTACCCGTATTTGGGAACAGTTTCCTATCAACCTAGTAGAATTTATAGAAAACTATTTGAACACAGTTATAGAAAACATATAGGACTTCACGACCCTTTTTGTGGATTTGGAAATCATCGACTACGTGTCGAGAAATCCGATCCCGAAGTTTACCGAAAATCTGTTTTGAAAATCACGAAAACCTCAGATACGACGTGCGTTCCGCCAATCCGGGCGACATGGTCGCGAACCGAAGGCATCGAATGGTGCGTAACGGCTTCGTGGTCGTGTGGGCTTTGACGAAATTCAAATTGGTCGCGTATGTGCGACGAATTTGATGCGTATCCGTCAAAATTCACCACATCGACCTCTGTGCAAATTCTCCAATTACTTTGTGCACACTCGTCAGATCGAGACAAAACATGTGCCAACAGGTCTGTATCATTTTTCTGGTCCTGTATGACAAGTTTGGTCCAATTCTGAGACAGTTGAATAGGAACGCCGTTTTGCGGGCCCCACGGTCCAATTCAACGGGCGATTTTGTGCACGGCCCGCCGAAATCCAACTTTGGACATATGGTTGGGTTCATATCAAAAAACTGGATCCGAGACATGTAGTTTGACGACTTTAGAGACCATTAACTCTGGCACGATTTTTGGTGCAAAGCGGGTCCAACGGCGGACATCGTCTTTGCCCAAAATTATCGTTTTGCCCCTGTGTCCAGAATTGGACTTAAGGACAGGCAGTTCTAGCTACTTTGACTATTCTGAGAATGTTGGCGATGTCTGTTTCAGCTTTCGGAGACATTTGTGGATTTTGGACTTTATGGCGTACCGGTTGACGGTTCATTGTTGGCTTTTCGTGCAACCCCCAGGCAAGTATACCTTGCCAACTTGTACAGTATAATTTATATGCATGTTCATTATCTTGCTGCTGTTCTTTTCCTTACGTTCGTGATTGACTTATTCCATATTGTAACGCCCAGTCACAAAATACTTAGGACTAGATACGTATCCATGCCAGCTGCATACATACGAAGTATACTCCAATATATGGAAACCTCGTTTTAATACATAAGCTGTAAAATACAGTAGAACCATAATAACTAAATCTCATCCACTAGATAAATAAATGATATAAAAGCAACTTTGAATTTGTCATGTATACAATCATTGGGCGGAGACAAAGTCCACTACCAACTACCTCAAATAAAATGTACAAGAAGTGACCAATAAAATAACGAGACGAACCAAACGCAATCGTCTTCGAAAGAATGGAGAAGATCACGGCCTTGGCTAGAACACCTGCAAAATCACAGAAGCACACACCTGGAGAGATAACCAGGTCCTCAGAGGGACGTAACAAGATACATAAAGAACATGCCAAAATAAACTGAATATATAATATGTCACAATCCGAAATAGGTGACAAGACGACAATAAGGTAATCTAACCGTACTACAGTATTTATGCAGTTAAGAACAAACCTCCAACGTATGGGCACTCTGGCTCAGTAGCAGTAATCTCAGGTATGGCTCATCAGGATACCAGGGACCTCAAAGTATAACATTCATCGAATGTCAGAGGCCAGTAGTAAATTAGTATCAGGATCCAGGATCGTATCTCCCACGGAGATAACCAACAATAGGGAAGTGCATACTTGGCCCATACGTTAAGGAACTGTTCTTCCTACCCAATGCCTAACAGAGTCACATCCATGTCTCATATACCTCTACTAACTGCTAAGTCTCCTAACATGCCTCTATTAGCAGTTAGCCTTATCGCATGCGCATGGGAGATCAGCCCACATGCAAGAACCTCTACATGCTACTCATCTCACACATCCTCGTGGTACAACTGTGTCAAGGTATATGCAATACACTACAACGGTAGTCTCTTAACTCTAAGTCCATATGCAATCAAAGGATAATAACAAAGTATATCTAATATCACTGAGCAGACAATAAATCGAGAACTGTAAGAACTGGAAATAACTGAACAGTGATATGTAATAAATGCAACTAAATATAAACAGTATAATGGCAAGGTATCTTGCCTGAGGTTATGTGCAAAAGGGAATAATCCAGTAGCTCGAACCGGCAAAATAACAAAGCAAAAAAAGCCAAATCCTGCAGATGACTCCGGATGCTGCAACAAACATCACGAACGAGTTTGGAATAAAAGCTATGCCTAGGAAACGCCTGTCCAAAAGTTAAATTCTGGAACAGGGGCAAAAATCGTAATTTCGGGTCAAAACGATGTCCGCCATTGGACGCGCTTTGCACCGAAATCTGCGCCAGAACCTACAATCTCTAAAGTCGTCAAACTATATGTCTATATATTTATTTTGATGAGATGAACCCAACGGTATGTCCAATTTTGGATTCCGAAGGGCTGTGCACAAAATCGCCCGTTGAGTGGGATTGTGGGCCGACCAAAATAGCGTCCCGATCAACGGTCTCAGAATCAGACCAAACTTGGCTCACAGGGCCAGAAAATTATTTCAAGTCCAATGGCGCAAGTTTCATCGCGATATGATGAGTGTGCACAATGTTGTGACTTAATTTGCAAAATGGTCGATACGGGGTATCTCGACGGATACGCACTGATTTCGTCGCACACATGCAACAAAATCGGATTCCGTCAGTTCCCACACGTCGACAACATCTATACGTGCCTTTCGATGCATATAGTGCGCTACCACATCGCCCGGTTTGTCGGGGCGCACGCCGTATCGGGTGTTTTTCCACTTTTTGAATACAGAATTTACAATTTTTTGTGAAACCTTAACAACGTGTAACTTTCTACATACTAGATGAAAAGTGAATCCAAAAGGTACGTTACAATCTCGGTTATGTTGTCTTTAACTGCCTTTAATTAGTTTATACAAATCTTTAATACACAGCAATAATATTGGCCGACAAGTTATCATTTTAAAACAGTTTTTAGTATTACAGAAAACAGGTTTTTCTTCAACTTCGTCTCAATTTTTCGAGCAAGTTAATGGATTGTTTTCAAAATCCACCAGGAGGATCTTGAAGAGGGTCATGTCTACTTTCCAGAAAATCTTACGGATCGAAAATCGGTGCTACGAGTAAAAAGTTACGTCGTAGGAAAGTAGGGTACCTTGAGTGGGAAAACTGCTCCGTGGGTGACGCAGGACTGACTTCCGATGCTCCATTCGTCGCACACAAAACTCTGCCGCTGGTGAAACGAACTCGTTGGCGAAGGGGGTATGATCAGCTGCAACTTTCGTTTTGGAAGTCTAGGGTTTTGAGGTTCGTGGAAAAAGATGTATTTATAACAACTTGTATCATAACCTAATACTAATAGGTTTTGAAGAAACAATGTGAATCCCCCACGGGTTGGTTTGGGTCGGCTATTAGTTTGCTTGGTAGCAAACAAACGTGAGGGATGGGGCCCACCCACTTTAAGTGGGTGGGTGGATTATATTTTTTTTTCTTTTTCCTTTTCTTTTCCTTTTCCTTTTTCTTTTCTTTTTCTTTTCTTATTCTTTAAATCTTTTATATATATAACTATATATATATCCAAAAATCATTTAAATAGAAATAACACTTTAAATGTCACATAACCAAATATTTAATATATTTAAATATATCTACATATATATATATAACTTCAATTCACAATAAATAAACTCAAAATAATAATAATATCTTAATCGAATAAACTTGTTTAATAAATCTCTACAAAATAAATTTAATAATAATAAATTAATAAAAATTGCTCCAATGGGTGAATTGTACACACACACTTATCCGGGTGCAGAAACATGTACAATCTTGTAAAATATTATTTAATAATAAAAATACCAATAATTGCACGAATAATTAAATAATTAGAAATTGCACATAAAATTCTAAAGTAATTTAGAAAATATTTGTATATACATAAAATATTCCTATATGGCCACCTTAGCCACCCCACATGCCTACATGGGCTTAAATTGGTTCGGGCCCAGTTCGGGCTGAATTGGACAACCCGGGTCATCTAAAATTTAATATATAAAATAATATTTAATTAAAATAATTTAAATAAGTACATTCACAACTTGGCCTAGTTTTCCTAGTTTGGACATCGCCATGGCTAGGCTTCCCCCTGCATGACTGGTACACTAGTCAAGGCACACTGCTACAACTTCCATGCTAAAAGTCATGGTCGTCTAGTGCTCCAAAACTCAATAATGGCTAAGGTCATTTTAAAAAAAATAAAACCATAAATTGTATAAATCAATTTTTAAGTCTAATAAAATAATAAAAAATTTTATAAAAAATAGGGGTTTTACATCCTACCCAACTTACAATAATTTCGTCCTCGAAATTTAGGATTAATAGGGTAGATAGGTTTGAGGGATAGGAAGAGTTCGTCAATACAATCAAATTTTGGAGGAGATGATAAAACGACGTTCAACACAACCATACATTACAAAATTTGAAGTCGATATATACGAAGATACGTCAAGGTTATGGTATTGAATAAGGGTTGCTAGTGAAGGTGACAAAATTATGATAACGCAAATTAGAGAATAGAATGTCGAGTAAATCGGGGAAGAAGATTGGACATTTGGGAGGTGTGGTTCCTCGAGAAAACGGGATACTAATCAACTTGATAAGGAGTTCAATTAGGTGAACGATTAAAATCATTCTCGAGTGTTCAAGATTGTTTGGAAGGGCACGATAACAATTATAGGTTTGAGTAAAGGATGAGTAGTTTAAGGGCGAGGATATAGCCACATTAGTCGGTAGGTGGCTATCTACATTTAGTGTATATATAACTGATTGGGCAACCAAAGATGATACCTTGAGTCTATCTAGCAAGTACAGTGCCTTGTCTTTCCAAAATAAGTGAAAGACAAGAACAACAAAGGTTTGAAAGACGGTGTTATATATTGAGTACGAATTGCAGGGTTCATAGGCGGCAAAAATAATTCAAAAGAGAATTATCAAGGCTGTCGCGGATGAGACTCTAAAACAAGTTTAACTATGTCTCCATCCACGTAGAATAATCCATGAAAAGTGAAGCAAAGTGCAATAGGTTGATCAGACCATCATGCACCGATTCTGATTAGACAATATGTTTGTGGGTGCACCCAATAAAATATGTCATGATCAAGCTTGGTAAAGAAATAAGCTCGCAAAACTGAAGCTGCATTAGCAGCATGAGATAGTCCAAATATGAGCAAGGGAGGAACTGATGAAGGAAATTTAATTAGTCCAAGATCTTTTAAAATCAAGCCTTGCTCGAATTGTGGGCCTATACGGTTGTCGTAGTGTTTCTTCATTTATGGCTTGGTCGACTAAATAAGGTAGGGTCCTCTGAATTTATAGTCTAAGTGAACTTACTAATGTGGTTCACAAGAAAAAAGGTTTGTTAGGTGGTGAGGTATTCTACCCAACTTACAAGAGTTAAGCTAGTAGTGTGATGGGACAATGGGTCAAGCAATCAAGATAAAGCACAAATTTAAGCATTTACAGAATTAAGTAGAACAAAATCACATATCGGTCGAAAGAATTGAGTCGAGATGGAATCCCTATTCGTGGTCAAAAATATATCGGTATCATGGTAAAGGTTATAGTTTAGCCATTTTGATCAGAAGGTCATATCATGAAAATAGTGTACAAGGAGGTGTTCTAGTGGGACATGATATACCTACATGAAGGTGGACTTGTCTAGGTCTTACATATAAAATTTGTTGGAAGGAAAAGTCTAGTGTTGTGCTCCAAATATCCACGTCACGGTAAGGGACGCCAAAAGATCAAAAATAGAAGGTGGGAGTTTACGAGGTGATAATTAATGCACAAAAATAAAGAAGATCAAGTTAAAGCATAAAATAAAATTAATTAAAGAATCCAGTAAAAATAATTTAGGAACACAATTCCGGAGAGGAGATAGTCTTCTAGATGAATACAGTTAAGGAACTATTAGATTATTATTCAAATTGCAAATGGGTTAGAAGGTCGCAATTAAAAGATCTAGAATTGAAGGAAGGTCGAGTAAGCCGAGGTGGAAATACAGTCACATAGCTGGGTAGATGACTAACAACACTTGTGTATATACTACTATCATGGTCATGTGTGACATGGCAATTAGTGTGGAATACTCAGTAGGGTTATCTTGGGGCCTACCATTAAAATTTAACTCAAGTATCCTCCAAAAATTTTAAAATTAAACTTTCAAAAATATACCGCCAAAATTTGTATTCACTCCAAGCCGTTCAAATTCATCATAAAAAATTTAAATCACTCTCATAAATATCAAAGCAACATTTATCACGTTACTACTAACCTTTTCCAAAATTAACGTTTAAATTCAACTATTTAACTCAAGAGTTCATAATTTACGAATCCATAATAATTTCACAATCAATCAAAATTTTAACACTCTAAAATTTTCAAATAACTCATAATAAAACTCTTAGCATATTAAAAGCAATCTCAAAAATTAAGCTCAATGCTCTCATAAATTTTAACTTCTATTCATGCTAAGTTATTCCAACAAAATCACAACTTGTAATTGGTAACTTCCTTTAACCAATCAAAATAACTTTCCATCACATCCTTCGAAATTCTCACAAAATTTTAATATTAGAAATCCCGCATTAAACTAAATTTTTAAATAATCTTATCAGTCAAAATCTTTTTTTACCAAAAATCTAAATAGATTTGTAAATCCTCAATCATAGGACACAATTTAAAATAAAGAAAATTCTCAATAATCGTTTTCAATTATTCTAACCAAAATTTACCATCATTACTTCCACTTAAAATTCAAAATTTAATAAACACGAAAATCGCAAGTTGTACAACTCAAATTTAAATAATTCCTATGGCCATTTTTTTTTTAAAAGCTAAGATCATTTTCAATCAAATTTATAACTGTTCAAAGGTGTATAACTATAATACAATAATTCATAAACATCAAAACTCGAAAATCAAATAAATTTTATATTTGTTCAAAGATGTATATCTATCACCCAAAACTCATAAATATCACAACTAGAAAAGCAAATCAATTTTATACTTGTGCAAAGATGTATAGCTATAACCCAATAATCATAAATCTCAAAAACTCAATCAATTTCTTAAACCAAGTATGAAATTCTATAAATCCTCTGGGGTTTACTATTTAGAAATCTCAAGAATAAAACCTTCCTTGGTAGTATCCTACTTTACAAATTACTAATCATTAAATCACAATTTAAAGAAAAACCTTTTAACTCAATTAGAGTCATATGTATTCCAATTGCCAATATAACTATTCTCATCATGTGTTTGACCTATGAGCATATACTAGTATAGTCATCTTCCTAGTTGACACTAAGCACAAAAATAAGAATCAACTGTAGAAAGGAATCAAGCAAGATGCAGTTCAAGGAGGTCGAACAAGAGTTCGAAATTTGAAGCCAAGGGAAGAGGTCAAGCTGTATGGATGAGATTCCTAGATTCTAATCCTATGTTGCAGGCTCACATCGGTACAATTACGTAACCGAAGTGACAAACTCGACCTGCATGGGCCACCACAAAAACATGTAACACCCCAGTCCCAAAATACTTAGGACTAGATACGTATCCATGCAGTAGAAACTTTGAATTATACTCCAATATATAGAAACCTCGTTTGAATACATAAGCTGTAAAATGCAGTAGAACCATAATAACTAAATCTCATCCACTAGATAAATAAATGATATAAAAGCAACTTTGAATTTGTCATGTATACAATCGTTGGGCGAAGACAAAGTCCACTACCCACTACCTCAAATAAAATATACAAGAAGTGATCAATAAAATAACGAGACGAACCAAGCGCAATCGTCTTCGAAAGAATGGAGAAGATTACGGCCTTGGCTAGAACAACTGCAAAATCACAGAAGCACACACCTGGAGAGATAACCAGGTCCTCAGAGGGACGTAATAAGATACATAAAGAACATGCCATAATAAACTGAATATATAATATGTCACAATCCGAAAAAAGTGACAAGACGACAATAAGGTAATCTAACCGTACTACAGTGTTTATGCAGTTAAGAACAAACCTCCAACGCATGGGCACTCTGGCTCGATAGTAGTAATCTCAGGTATGGCCCATCAGGATACCAGGGACCTCAAAGCATAACATTCATCGAATGTCAGAGGCCAGCAGTAAATCAGTATCAGGATCCAGGACCGTATCTCCCGCGGAGATAACCGGCAATAGGAAGTGCATACTTGGCCCATACATTAAGAAACTGTTCTTCCCACCCAATGCCTAACAGAGTCACATCCATGTCTCATATACATCTACTAACTGCTAAGTCTCCTAACATGCCTCTATTTGCAGTTAGCCCTATCGCATGCGCATGGGGGATCAGCCCACACGCAAGAACCTCTACATGCTACTCATCTCACACATCCTCGTGGTATAACTGTGTCAAGGTATATGTAATACACTACAACGGTAGTCTCTTAACTCTAAGTCCATATGCAATCAAAGGATAATAACAAAGTATATCTAATATCACTGAGCAGACAATAAATCAAGAACTGTAAGAACTGGAAATAACTGAACAGTGATATGTAATAAATGTAACTGAATATAAACAGTATAATGGCAAGGTATCTTGCCTGAGGTTATGTGCAAAAGGGAATAATCCAGTAGCTCGAACCGGCAAAATAACAAAGCAAGAAAAGCCAAATCCCGCAGATGACTTTGGATGCTGCAACAAACATCACGAACGAGTTTGGAATAAAAGATATACCTAGGAAACGCCTGCCCAAAAGTTAAATTCTGGAACAGGGGTAAAAATCATAATTTCGGATCAAAACGATATCCACCGTTGGACCCGCTTTGCACCAAAATCTGCGCCAGAACCTAAGGTCTCTAAAGTCGTCAAACTACATGTCTACAGATTTATTTTGATGAGACGAACCCAACGGTATGTCTAATTTTGGATTCCGGTGGGCTGTGCACAAAATCGCCCGTTGAGTGGGATTGTGGGCCCGCCAAAATAGCGTCCCGATCAACGGTCTCAGAATCAGAACAAACTTGGCTCACAGGACCAGAAAATTATTTTGAGTCCAATGGCGCAAGTTTCATCGCGATATGTTGAGTGTGCACAAAGTTGTGACTTAATTGGCAAAAGGGTCGATACGGGGTATCTCGACGGATACGCACTGATTTCGTCGCACACATGCAACGAAATCGGGTTCCGTCAGTTCCCACACGTCGACAACATCTATACGCGCCTTTCGATGCATAAAGTACGCTACCATGTGGCCCGGTTTGTCGGGGCGCACGCCGTATCGGGTGCTTTTCCACTTTTTAAAAACAGAATTTACAATTTTTCGTGAAACTTTAACAACGTGTAACTTTCTACATACTAGATGAAAAGTGAATCCAAAAGGTGCGTTACAATCTCGGTTATGTTGTCTTTGACTTCCTTTAATTAGTTTATACAAATCTTTAATGCACAGCAAGAAAATTGGCCGACAAGTTGTCATTTTAAAACAGTTTTTAGTATTACAGAAAACAGGTTTTTCTTCAAATTTGTCTCGATTTTTTGAGCAAGTTAATGGATTTTTTTTCGAAATCCACCTAGAGGATCTCGATGAGGGTCAAGTCTACTTTCCAGAAAATCTTACGGATCGAAAATCGGTGCTACGAGTAAAAAGTTACGTCGTAGGGAAGTAGGGTACCTTGAGTGAGAAAACTACTCCGTGGGTGACGCGGGGCTGACTTCCGATGCTCCGTTCATCGCGCACAAAACTCCACCGCTGGTGAAACGAACTCGTAGGCGAAGGGGGTATGATCAGCTGCAACTTTCGTTTTGGAAGTCTAGCGTTTTGAGGTTCGTGGAAAAAGATGTATTTATAACAACTTGTATCAAAACCTAATACTAATAGGTTTTGAAGAAACAATGTGAATCCCCCACGGGTTGGTTTGGGTCGGCTATTAGTTTGCTTGGCAGCAAACAAACGTGAGGGGTGGGGCCCGCCCACTTTAAGTGGGTGGGTGGATTATATCTTTTTTTTTTCTTTTTCCTTTTCTTTTCCTTTTCCTTTTTCTTTTCTTTTTCTTTTCTTATTCTTTAAATCTTTTATATATATAACTATATATATCCAAAAATCATTTAAATACAAATAACACTTTAAATGTCACATAACCAAATATTTAATATATTTAAATATATCTACATATATATAACTTCAATTCACAATAAATAAACTCAAAATAATAATAATAATATCTTAATAGAATAAACTTGTTTAATAAATCTCTACAAAATAAATTTAATAATAATAAATTAATAAAAATTGCTCCAATGGGTGAATTGTACACACACCCTTATCCGGGTGCAGAAACATGTATAATCTTAAAAAATATTATTTAATAATAAAAATACCAATAATTGTCCGAATAATTAAATAATTAGAAATTGCACATAAAATTCTAAAGTAATTTAGAAAATATTTGTATATACATAAAATATTCCTATATGGCCACCTTAGCCACCCCACATGCCTACATGGGCTTAAATTGGTTCGGGCACAGTTTGGGCTGAATTGGACAACCCGGGTCATCTAAAAATTAATATATAATATAATATTTAATTAAAATAATTTAAATAAGTACATTCACAACTTGGCCTAGTTTTCCTAGTTTGGACATCGCCATGGCTAGGCTTCCCCCGGCATGACTGGTACACTAGTCAAGGCACACTACTACAACATCCATGCTAAAAGTCATGGTCATGTAGTGCTCCAAAACTCAATAATGGCTAAGGTCATTTTAAAAAGATAAAACCATAAATTGTATAAATCAATTTTTAAGTCTAATAAAATAATAATAAATTTTATAAAAAATAGGGGTTTTACACATGTCTGGTACACTCATCCTGTTATAGTTTTACTTTTCGTATTTCTAGTTGACTGCACATTCTTGTTCCTATCTGTTATAATATTTCTATCTATCAAACTGTATTAGTTCCATACGTATTCCTTGATAGAGTCGTTTAGTCCTATGCCACGATTCCTTCGACTTGATTATAATTTGACTTGACTTGACATGACTTGAGTAGGACATGACTTTGACATTCTATAGATTGTTAGTACTTACCTTGACTACGGTCTATAGGATTTTATACTAGGATTGGCTACTGTCTTGGTTGTGAGTACTTGCCTTGACTGTGATTGAGATACTATAGATTGTGAGTACTTGTCTTGACTGCAGTCTATAGCTTTGACCTATTAGCCATTTCTAGTATGGCATGCCAGTGTCATAGGATCCTTGTGTTTAGATCTTGTGTCTTAGTTCACTTTGCCTCATTGGATATCCTTGATTGTCTCTTACTTCTTTGTAAATTTGTACTGTTACATGTTGGCTTGTATATTATGTATCTTGCTAGTCCTCTGAGGACCTGATGCTCTCTTCAGGTTTAGCGACTTCATGGAGTTAGTTAGCAGAGCGGGGATGGTAGAGGATTGCGATGCATGATACAGGTATTTGCTTGTGATATTTCTTTATTATCCTCTCGTGCTTTATATTCAGTACCATGATATACTCTGCTTATTTATAGACTCATATCATTCTTAGAGTCTAATCGAACAATATGCTAATGGGCTGCAGACCATGACCCATACTTGTTCATTCTTGTTTATATAATTCTTGTAGATTGAGATATAGTTTAGATTAGACATGATCCCCTACTCTGGACAGCTTATACGTACTCGAGTTGGGATGGAGTCCGCTCGATACGTAGCTGGCTTGCTCACGAGCTCGCGTCCGAAAAGCGGGTGCAGGTCGTGACACTCTGGTATGGATCCGCACGGGCGACATTATGGTCAACCTCCACCACCTGCTCCCCACCCTCCAAGCTGCCGTCAGCGGTAGGAAGGCTAGGGGAAGGAGTATCAGCAAGCCTGGAACTGCTTGTCCCAGGTGAACTGCCACCCCGGACCTGCGATCGTAGGGTACAATGGAGTGCTCGGGTCAGACGATGGTCCGGAGCCATCCTCTGGTAAAGGAGCTCTCTGCCCACCTAAGGACACGGCTCGTTCTGACCTATCTCCGCATCGTCCTGCTATGCCTCCACGTCGTCCTACCATGCTGATAATAACATATGATTAAAAATATAAATAAATACAATGACAGTTTAGAAATATCTGTATATATTGGAGTTTATAATTTAAGTTTACAAAAATTTGAATACTAATAGAAATGATCACAATTCATAATTTAAGATTACAGAAATATAAATACAATGAAATCACAGTTTCTCAATCATCCTCTGAAAATTCATCTTCTTCATTTGCCTCCTCCTCCTCATCCTCTTCCTCTTCCTCCTCATCTTCACTAGCATCTCCTTCGTCTTCCCCTTCGGATACTCGTACCTCTTCTATACAAGTAGATATGAAATAGGGAACTTCTGTTGAGTCGACATCAACTGTATTTGGTACAAGAGACAGCTCGTCCTCCTGATAAGCCACTTCGTCGACGTCGTAGGTATTTCTGGCTTTAGTCTTACATATTGCCCACCAGTCGTACCTCGTTGTTCCCCGTCTAGGATATGTTGTAAAATATACGAGTTGAGCTTGACTTGCTAGGATAAATGGTTCGTATCCTTGGTATCGACGACGGTAGTTAATATCCACAAGACCATGCTTGTCAATTTTCCATCCTTTATATTGTATCTGATCGAACCAATCAACTTTGAGCAATACGATCTTGGCAGGCTTTGTGCCATAGTTGTATGTCAATTCCATAATCTCCCATAAGACGCCATAGAAATCATTGCATGGAGTGACATCTTTGTAGTTTGTAGATTTGATACACAGGCAACTATTTTTTTCGAATCAAGATCCAGGAAGCTATCTCTGATGGGAGCATTAGTTGACTTGAACTTAAACCCATTCACGCAATAACTTGGCTATATTTTGACGACATAAATTGGTCCCTTGGCAAGAGTTCTAATAGATTCATTCTCAAGGGTGACGTCCGGACGATCGACCTAAATACGAGAAGATACAAAATTAAGTACAATGTTAAGTTATTTCTTGTACAAATACAAATGGAGGAAGATTCTAACTAGCTTCTTACGTACATATGCATTCAACCAAGACGGGAAATGAAGTCTCATTTCTTCTTCTACTTCTTCATCTGCAATGTATGGTCTACTTGACCTCACCTCATCATTAAATTTGCTGAAAACCAATAAATATCGGGATACACTCGTTAAATTATAATAACGTAATCAACAAATAGATGACTTGAACATTGAAGATTTTCACTTACCACTCTAGCTTTTCTACTTCATCCTCCTCGCAGTTGAGTAATATATATAAATGGGCAGCCCTTAGTTCCTCATCATTCAAATATCTCTTTTTCAGTTTTCCAGAAGGCTTTCCAAGAGCATTGAAGACTTTCAATAATGCATCATTATATTCTATATCTCCATCGTCATTCCTCGGAGCTCTTGTTCTATTTGTAGCAATATGAGGCTTGAAATACATTGAACAAAAGTTTGTAATCTCCTCAAGGACCTAGGCTTCACAAATAGAACCCTCGACCCATGCCTTATTTTTCACCTTCCTCTTCAAGTGGTTTAGATGGCGCTCGAACGGGTACATCCACCGATAACTGACGGGCCCACCAACACGTGCCTCATAGGAAAGATGAACTAGCAAATGCTCCATAGAGTCGAAGACTCCAGGAGGGAACACCCTCTAAAGCTTGCACAATATTACTGCAATGTCCTTCTCCTGCTTTTCAAGCCGATCGACGAGCAACTTAGTAGAACAAAGATCTCTGAAGAATATGCTAAGCTCTGTCAGTGGATCCCAAACGACCTGGGGTAAGAATTCCCGAAATGCAATCGGGATTAACCTCTCCATAAAAATATGATAGTCGTGGCTCTTCATACCCTGTAGTTTGTTCTCCTTCGGGTTAACACATCTTCTCAAATTCGATACGTATCTGTCTGGAAATTTTAGGCCCTGGATCCACCTACAAAGTTTACCTTTGTCCTCCTTGTCCAGTAAGAAAATGGCCTTGGGCTGCTTATACTTCCCACTGCCTTCCTTTATCAAATACAACTCTGGACGTCTGCATATTTCTTCTAAGTCCAACCTGGCCTTGGGATTGTCTTACGTCTTCCCCTTTACGTCCATCATAGTATTTATTATATTGTCAAATACATTCTTCTCGATATACATGACATCCAGGTTATGTTTGAGCAGATGGGCACTCCAATATGGCAGCTCCCGGAATATACTCCTCTTCGTCTAGTTGTGAGCGCGGCCAAATCTATCACACTTCTACCCCGCTGTAGGCTCTTCAATAGCACTTGATAATTCTTTAACTTCCTCCCACATCGTGTCCCCGGACCACCGTGGCGGTGGACTGGACTTCTCTACCATGCCAAAACGAAAAGCATTCTTGTTCCTCCGGTACAGATGATCCTTTAGCAGGAACTGTCGGTGACAATCGAAGAAGTACGATTTTTCTCCGTGTTTCAAACGGAAAGCCTTAGTGCGATCCATGCAATACGGACATGCGAGATGACCATGGGTACTCCAACCCGATAACATTCCATAGGCCGGGAAATCATTGATGGTCCACATTAGTGCGGCCCTCATCTGAAAGTTCTGCTTTCTAGAAACATCATACGTGGTTGCACCTACTTCCCACAACTGATTCAGCTCATCTACCAAGGGCTGTAAGTACACATCGATGTTCCTCTTCGGGTTCTTCAGACCTGGAATAATAACAGTTAGGAACAAATAAGGAGTCTTCATACACATCCAAGGCGGCAAGTTGCACGGAGTAACAATCACAGGCCAATAAGAATATTGTGAGCCCGAAAGTCCAAATGGGGTAAAACCGTCGGAGGAAAGCCCCAATCTGACATTACGCGGCTCCAAAGCAAAATTGGGATACACTCGATCAATGTGCTTCCATGCTTCCCCGTCGGATGGATGATCTAGTACTCCATCTATTTGTTCCCGCTTGTGCCAACTCATATTATCAGTTGTCTCCTTTGCCATAAACAACCTCTGTAATCGCGGCATCAAAGGCAAATAGTGTATCGAATCTGTTGGCTTTCGTGCACCAGAAGTCCTTGTTGTACTAGTTGCCTTGAAGCGATCGACACCACAAAATCTGCAGACGTCTTCATCCTTGTCGTCTTTATAGTACAACATGCATCCGTTGTGACATGTATATATTTTTTCATACCCCATCCAGAGCGATCTCACCATTCTCTTAAATCGGTAGAAGTCTTTAGGTAACTTGCCATCCTCCAACAATATATCTTTAATTAACTCCAGGATTCGATTGTAGCATTCTTGAGACATGTTAAAATCTGATTTTATGCTCAACAATCTTGTAATCACCTCTAACGGTGAATGGTCATCACAACCAGGAAATAAAGGAGTCCATGAATTCTCTAGCAACTCCATGAACTTTGCAGCATCGACATTCGGTGCCTCCTCAGCTGCATATTGATTGTTCGGATCAAAACTAGGCCCCGCAGCATCGAAAACCATGTTCATCCACCCTTGGTCGTAATCAGCAAGCTCGTGAACATCTACATAAGGCTCCACATAAGGTTCCGGCTCGGATGCTAAATGCACAAGTTCTCCGTGTGCGGTCCACTGATAATAATTTGGTATGAAACCCCTCTAATACAAATGATATGTCACATCCACTTTCGAATAATATTTCAAGTTACGATATCTCACACATGGACACTTAATTTTTGTACGGTCCATGTACTGAGGGAATGCCTTGGCAAACTGCAGAAACTGTTGCACACCCTGTATAAATTCATCCCGTACACCGTACATGTCATCAGGATAACGATTGTACATCCACAAACGGTTCTGCAGATTGTAATTCATATCCATTTTAAGATAATTCTGCAAAGATTGATACAGATAGTAATTCATCAGGATGACGATTGTACATCCACAAACGGTTATACAGATAGTAATTCATATCCATTTTAAGATAATTACTACAAAAAGTGAAGGTCGACATGAACTGACACACGAAAATGAGGGGCTCAAAGCTAGAACAAGTAAAGTTGTGCTTTGGAAAAAGAACTCTTGTAAACTTTTTGTTCACAAAGCAAGCTATAATTAAGGAATACAGAACAAGTATCGAGTTCGTAACTCAAGTATAGAGCTTACAAGAGTTATAAACTCGATACTTGTTCTGTATTCATTATATCTTACTTTGTGAACAAAGAGCATACAAGAGTAGAACATCCAAAACACAACTTTACTTGTTACAGCTTTGATCCCCTTATTTTTGTGCGTCAGTTCATGTCGGTCTGCACTTTCTGCAATAACGACCACAAGTTTTATGTTCTTCAACGATATATTTCACATGCTTAATTGCCAAGTGTGGGGACGAATGGCTCAGAACACAACCCAAAATTCATTCTAGCATACATTAGTTTGAATCAAATATGTTCTGTACATATGGTGTAGTATATGTTCTTATCGAATCTAGTATCTGAAGGATGTAACAGAATCAAGATGAACCCACATAATGTAATACTAAGACATCATCTACTACTAAAAGATATAGTGATAGGTTGTCGTATCATCATTGCCGAGGGATCGATGTCGGAGGACAGTCAACTTTATCTATGGCTACATAGTTTCTGTCTCGCCAGTCGAATGGCTGCAGGTACTATGTCCTGATCACGATGTTGTACCGTAGATTAATGCAAATTCCTTATAACAGATGTCGTAGATAGATTTCTGCCTCGCCAGTCGAATGGCAGAAAAAAGGTTATATTCTATTTTTTTACAAGTGTGAGAACGGATGGCTCAAAACACAACCCAAAACTTATTCTGGCATATATTAGTGTGAATCATCTATGTTCTGTACATATGGTGTAGTATATGTTCTTATCGAATCTAGTATCTGAAGGATGTAACAGAATTAATAAGATGAACCCACAAAATATAATACTAAGACATTATCTACTACTAAAAGATGTAGTGATAGGTTGTCGTATCATCATTGTCGAGGGACGGGGGTCGGAGGACAGTCAACTTTATCTACAGCTACATAGTTTCTGCCTCGCCAGTCGAATAGCTGCAGCGACTATGTCATGATCACGATGTCGTCCCGTAGATTAATGCAAATTCCTTATAGCAAATGTAGTACATAGATTTCTGCCTCGCCAGTCGAATGGCTGCAGGGACAATGTCTGGCTGGTACATGTAATTCAAAATCAGATTAATGGGACAGTTACTTCCAAACCCAGACACACCCCTCACATTAGAAATATGTAATTCAAAATCAGACCCCAATGGAGATGGCCTATTGTCCTCACACAGCTTATGACACACTCAAACTCACTGGACTGAATAATTCTAGGGGATGTCTATCCATCTCTTTGTTTTCTTCTGATAGTTTAAACTGATCCATAATACTTGAACCAAAAATTGGGATCTTATTCTCATAAGTACTAGAGTTTGGAAGTAAAAATAGTTGAATAAAGTCCCTTAAAACATTTGAAGCAATCTTTTTGGCAATAACATGTTGATTGACAACCAACTCCATATAACTTTCAATATATGTACTACATTTTTTTCCATGCCAGCCAGCAAATCACAATTAACAAATAATATCTTCTGAAATCACCAACACTACTAATGATTCAAAACAAGTCTAAAAGAATAATGAAATCAATAATATAGTTCCAGCTCTAAATTTCAACAGAGCCAAGAGAGGAATCAAATACATAGGATCATTTAAGCCAATAATAATATCTTCAAACCGATACAACAAACATGAGAATAAAAGAGGCCATAAATTGGAGGGAAACCTAATAAAGAGCTACCAGAAGAGAAGGGGGGCTACCTGAAAAAAAGAGGCTATATATTGACTGAACTAAACTAATTCCTCTCCCCATATATATACTAACTGATATAATACCATGGAGTTGGGCCCCTACCTCTCCAACTATAACTTAATTCAATAAGAAGTAGGGGGAACTTGAACTAACCAAGTAAGGGACTGACAAGGTTGAACATAGATAAAACTAAACTGGAACAGGGGATTGGTCACTGAACATTTAAAGTAGGACTGGATCCTATACTACCTGGGAACTGAAGTAGAAGTTTTGGACTGTACAAGATATAAATTTGGGGCTGAACAATAATATTAAGGTTTGAACATATACAATAGGGACTGACACAAAGGATAACAAAACTAGACATGTAATGAATGTAGGGACTGATACATTATTAGTAGACTGAACAAATAGTGCAACTAAGGACTGAACAATGGGCTAACTGCTAATCCCAATACCCTATCCATTGATACCTCAAACATAGCAGTCACACTGCTGCCAAGGGCCAACTATGCATATGCAGGGAAGTTCCCTGTTTCTAAGGTCCAAACTGGACCCCTAAACAGTCCTGGACCTGGAGGACCAATTAACCTGACCTGTACACTACTGTGGTCTTCCAAGGCAGGACATGACATGCCTCCCTCATGATTTCCCCCTCATCAGTTGGCCATCCCTTCCCTCTAATCAGTTAACCAATGCTTATTCCCCTTTTGAGCGAACTTCTCCCTCACTCTCCTCCAACCAACTGCCATATGACCCACTTACCCCGAGCTCATACCTCTATATCACTGATACTATAGGCCGGAGGAGGGTGTGAGGAGGAGGAGGTCGGAGGACGGTGCCCTAGATAGAGAGAGAGAGGGAGTGAGAGGGGGGGGCTACTTGAGGAGAAGGCCGGTAGAAAGTGCGAAGAGGAGGAGGCCGGAGGAGGAGGAGGAGGAGGAGGCTGGAGGAGGGTGCGAGCGCCGGAGGAGGAAGAGCGGGATATTTGGGAGGAAAAAAATTTTGGCCGGTCGAATAATAGAAAAGAAACCCTCCTGCACCCTATATGAAACATTTAGCGACGTCCGCATTCGACGTCGCTAAACGACGCTGATAATTAATATACGACGACGTACTATAATGGCCGTCGCTACGCGTCGCTATATTAAAATAATTAGCGACGTGTAGCGATGAAATTGCAACGCAGATTCCCATTTAATAAACTAATGTCGCTAATAGTCGCCACCAGCGACGAATAGCGATGTCACATGTCCACGTCGCTAAATTCCCGAAAATTAGTACAGTGTCGCTCTGTACTTTTGCAATATTTTGGTAGTGCAGTGCCTCTCCGTACTCCTATGGGAAGTCGTCTAATCCTGGAGAGATAACCAGGTCCTAAGAGGGACGTAGCAAGATACAAGAAAAAACCATGCCATATAACTGTGATAATATAGTAGAACAGAAAAGATGCATGCAATCGGGTTTCTCACCAGTCTACTGTGAATATGCAATTGAGAAACAATCCTTCGACGCATGAGCCCTGGCTGAATATAGGATCCGGTATAGTCCCCTCTTGGGCACTAGTGACCAAGCGAATAACGTTCAAGAACGTCAGAGGCCAACCTGAGAGGATAATCATACTCGTATCTCCAGCGGAGCTTGCGGGTTACAGGGGAAGTGTAATCGAAGCCCATACTTCAGGTACTGATCTCCCCACCTAATGTCTAGTATCATCATCTCCATGACTGATATGTACCTCTAGTAACCGCCAAGTCTTCTAACATGCAATTCTCTTAGCAGTTACTCCTATCCGTCGCACGCTCCATACATATCGGTGGCCAGCCGACTACGCGGGTACGTGTCCTATATGTGACTCACAACACGTGTTAAAGCAAGTGTCACGGCCGTATAAGATATACCAATTCCTCCTCAACAACGGGTGGTCACTAGGCTAAGTCAATGTAAGAGAAATAAATAAAAGCGAGAAAACGACCGATAGAGTCGCTTGCACCCAAGTGTGACTTGGACGCACAGTTTTATAAAATCAACAAATAAGAAATGCTAAAAATGACAACTAAAAATAAGAATATAATAATCACAGAGTAAGGTGGCAAGGTATCTTGCCTGATGGTCTGAAGGTGGCAAGTCCAAGAAACAGAATTGTCACAATCCCCAAACAACTCTGGATGCTGAAACAAACATCAAAAACGTACTCGAAATAAGTGATGTACCTAGAAAATGCCTATCCAAAAGTCTAATTCTGGAACAGAGGCAAAATCATAATTTCGGGTCAAAACGATGTCCGCCGTTAGACCCATTTTGTACCAAAATACGTGCCAATGTCTACGGTCTCTAAAGTCATCAAACTACATGTCTACGGATTCTGTTTGAGGAGACGATCTCAACGGTATATCCAATTTTGGATTCCGATGAGCCGCGTACAAAATCGCCCGTTAGGTCGGGTTGTGGGCCTGCCAAATAGGTGTTCCGGTTGACCTTCTCAGAATCGGACCAAACTTGGCACACGGGACTAGAAAAATGAGTCGGTCCTGATGGCGTAAGTTTCATGTCGATCCGATGAACCTCCACGAAGTTATGGCCAACTTTGTAAAATGTCGATACAGAGGTATCTCAACGGATGCGCACTGATTTCGTCGCGCACACGCAACAAAATCTGGTTCCGTCAGTTCCCATACGTCAGCAACGTCTATACGCACCTTTCGATGAATACAATACGCGACCATGTCTACCTGTTTGTCGGGGCACGTACCGTATCGACTAAAATTTTTAGATTTTTATTGTTTTTAAAATAGTTTTTCGCTCAAATTAAACGTTACATAACTCTCTGTACAATTGATGAAATATACATCTACGAGGCATTTTGATCTCGGTTATGTTGTCTCCTACAGTTTTTTATTAGTTGCATAAAAACCCTAATATTTTGTTCAAAAATTGGCTTCCAAGTAGGGGTCTGGACAGCCTTCTAAACGCAGTTTTGAGGCAGGTTTTCACTCGACTTCGCGTCGAGCTCCAGGACGATACACGGGTTTATAATGACTTCCCTTTGGAGGGTTTCGAGAGGGTTATATGGTCTTCCTATAGGACTTCGTAGAATTGGAAACGGTCGAGAGTGAAGAGAATACAATGGAAAGGAAGGAGGGTACCTGCGGTCGGTCGAAAACAGTGTGGCACTCTGTTTACTGTCGGGTTGGGCCTCCTTCCGGTGGTACGGCGCTCTTGCTCGGCGTACAGGTGATGGAGAAGTTTGCCGGGGTGCTGGTGCGCTCGCGAATCGCACTTGGTCGCTTGGATTTAGGTATAATCGATTTGTTTTTGGAAGAACACCCCGACTCCTCCCCGCGTATATATGCTCGGGTTTGTCCAATTTGATTTAGTATTATCAAATGGGATTACGAATCTGGGTAGGATCTTACGTAGCGTTAGGAATTGCTATACAAACCAATTTTAGAAGATTAGAGGGATAGAATCAAATCTGATTCAAAATAAAGAAGAATTTCTTTTTATTTGAATCAACTAATTCAAAGGGGGTCGGGACACTTACAGCACTGTAGCTGCGACTACAGTGCTTAGCCTTTTTTTTACTCTATATATATATATATATATATATATATTTTATATATATATATAAAATATATATATATATATATATATATATATATATATATATATATATATATATATATATATATATATATATACACACACACAGACACACAAACACACACAGACACACAAACACACACACACACACACACATAATCATTTGTAAGTAAAGTAGCTTTTAGAAAAATTCTAAAAATTTATATAAAAATATCAAAAATTCCTAAATTATATAGTACACTGTCTTTGATAGCATAATGTACAGGCACCCATACCTATACAATATATTTATACATAAAAAAAAACAAATAAATTGATACGAAAATGTATATAAAAAAAAATAAGTAAAAATATTAAAATAATTAGGAATAAAACATGGGGGTTTACACTATAACCTTAAACAATCTATCCCGCTTAAGATGTTCTAATAACTACATTCTATCTTATGGTAAAATACTATCGAAGGAGTGTCAAGCACGAGCATTCGTCCTTCCAAAATAGGGAAAGACGATAATTCATGGTAAGGAGTTCAAGAAAGATGACCAAATGGAATTTTCGAGTTCCAAGGGCGATAGAGGAACCAAAAGAATTGTCAAAGCACTTATGAAATTGCACTATATGGGCCTTATATGCCATTTAAAAAATAGTTAGCACATGGGAACTAAATTGAGTGACACACTATTGGCATGTACGTGGTAGGCTCGAAATGGGTCAAACAATATATTAGGTCAAATAATTTGGATCGGAGTTGGACCTTAATTGCTATTTGGAAAACTAAGTCAAATTTTACGGTAAAAACTAAAATAACTATTTTATCCTTGAATTGTACATAAAAAATATAGCATAAGAGAACATGTTTGGATGGGATATGATATATGAAACTGAAGGCGAACCTGTCTTGAATTCAAATATGGAATTGGATTTGAGAAATTGATAATTGTTGTGTTTCAAAAATCATAGCTACGGTAAAGTAATACTATAGTCATAGTGGACTTTAAAATATAATTTAATGTTAAATATCAATATAAAAATATGAAATGTTCTCAAAAAAATCAGGGGGCTTACAACCTACCCACCTTAGAAAATTTTATCATCAAAATTAAAATAACACTAATATACAAAAATCTATAATGCAAGATTAAATAAGCTAAAACTTACAAGAATTCACAAATAGATGGGGATATCGCTTCCGCATAAAATCTTCTTGCTCACAAGTAGATACTCCTGGAGAATGGTTCTTCCATGCAACCAAAACCAATCTAATCGTATACCCTCTAAGCGTCTTCTCGCTAGTATCTAATATTCCAACTGACTGCTCCTCGTATGATAAACTGGGTTCCACTATGATCTCAGAATGATCGACCACATGACTGGGGTCAGTCACATACCTCCTCAACTGTGAGACATGAAATACATTATACACTCCCTCTAGAGATGGGGTAATACAAAACGAAATGCCACTTCTCCAACATGCTCTCTACTATCAAAATGTTACTAACATAGAGGTAAGGCTTCTAACTTGGATATTAAATCTCTATCTATGACTAACCATAGAGATAGAAAAATCACAATCCCTCAATAACTTTGTCAATCCTTTAATCTTATACTATTTCCTATAAGTTACATCACTAACTGTAAGCACCCTGATTATTTTTGGAATTTTTATTTATTTTTATAAGATTTTATTTATTAGATTATATTTTATTTTTAATTATTACTATAGATGTACTTTTTTGTATATTTAATGTTTGGAGCTCAAGAAATGCCAACCTTTCGAAACGTCCTTAGTGATTTTTGAAGTAAATAAGTTTATCTTCATTTTGATGTATCATGTCCCACTCAAACATATTTTCTTACATTCTTTTGACATCATACAACTTTTGGGTCAACTTAGGCCTATTTCAAACCTACAGTAATTCTTGACCAAACTTACAATTTTATTTTGGGACTCGATTTCGATCCAACCTAATCGATCAAATATATGGTTTTGACTTATTTTGAGCCCACTATACACATGCCAATGGTGTGCTACACAATTGAGTTCCCATGTGCTACTTATTTTCTGATGGCACATCCAAATATGAAAACCCACTACTCCTAATCAACCCATCTAAATATAAAAACCTACTAGACCCATCTTGCCATAGTTTGATATTGGAGACCCAAACCTTAACCAAATCAATCCAAACAAGAGCCATATGAGCCCTAACATATAAACCCTCAATCACTTACATACTCTCTCCTATTTCTGGTTGCCACCTACTTCTCAAAACCCTAAAATTGTGAGTATACAGCATCAATCCCAAAAGTCTCTCCCAACCTATTTAGCCGACAATACCTTATACCGTAATGACAGTTTCGACCCCTTCCCGACCTCCAGTGATGCTCCATAAATATTTGTTACGAAGCTAACATGAGCCTCTACAATTCTATCAATCTTTTATATGTTCACAATCCGTTCTAGCACACCAAAATATCCCTATAACTCAACCAAAGTTTAGGATCCAAGTCTGAATGCTATCTTTCATATAGGGTTTCATGTACTTCCTGGCCTTATCTTTTCATGAACCAAAACTAATAGAAAGATCTCTGTGTCTAATTTTTTATCCAATTAGCTACCCATACAGTTCAAAACATTTTGGCTAGGGCATCCGTTCTACGAAAAGGTGTCAAAAACATACCAGTTCTATTGAAAGCTTGTTTTCAGTCACTTCCAAACCACCTTGACCTTTGTTATATGTTTGGTAAGAAACTAGACTTTCTAAGATTTTCAATGCATATACATTTGTAGCATTTTGGTTTTGTTTGGTATTTTTTAAAAATCTGGACATTTTATCGTAATATCAAAACACCAAAATCCATGAGTTCTACGTGTTCGATTGATACAAAACTCCATAAACCATAACAAATTAATTATTCTGTGTGATTTGACGATAAAAATATAATTTTACCTATTTTTGTGATTTTTCCACAGTTAATGATGTTGAATATTTATTTGGTTCGGAACTCAAATCATAGACCAAGTCCAGAAATAGTGTTGTAGAATCAATATAGGGCTGGTGTACCTATTTTTCTACCAGTAAAAATGATCAGTAATATTATAGAATATTTGTAGATATTTTTCCAGAATTAAAAGTAAAATTTTATTTTATTTATCTTATATTGTGTAGAACAGTTAATATGACTAGTTTTGGTAAACTTATATTACTATGGTCTATATATGGTAAGTCTATATAAGGTAAGTGGTAGTGGATTATTAATAGTAGAATATTTATTATAGGTGGACGTAACTGGAGTAGTGAGGACTTTGGAGTTTGCTAGACCGACGCGTAGACAGATGTTACAAGCAAGTGTACCCTTGACTTTGATACAAATTATTCTTTTCTTTTCTTATTGCTTACTTTGTTAGCATTAGCATGACATAGGATTGTCGTACCTAGTATCCGTTTTGAATGCGGGTGTCGATGTCAATTGTGACATCGAGTATCGATTCTAGGCCCTATGTTGTATTGTATCACGTTCATTGACACGATGGGCCACATGATACGGGCACATTCATGTTGCGATGTTATATGAGTATTCGTGGTGTTGACCTCGTATTAGATTGATAGGGACATTTGTATTCTTGTTTATAGATAGAGTTGACTTGACTTGACTTGCTCGATTCTAGACATAGAGTGGGGAGAACATTACCGTTATATCAGGCTATATATATATATATATATATATATAAATGCAGACAAATCCACAAAGCTTTGGTTAGGTGCAGATACTCTAAATGGTTGCCTTACACATTGCATTAGGGTTCTTTTATTTGTAGCTGGTTGTACTCCTTTACTTTAGTCGAATGAATAAATAGCATCGTTGAAATATATATATATATATATTATCATATGATCGCACATTTGCCCTAGAGCGCCATGCCTGTACCTCCTTCTTGATCTTCCTCTTCTCCGACTCCTGCTTGGCCTCCTGGTCGGGCTGGCGTCTTCGTCTTGATGGCTACGAAGACGTTCGCCGAGGTGGTATTCGGCTGGTTGGAGGAACCCCCACCCCCTTCCCCCCGACTAGCCACGAGATCTGTCTCCACCTTCAAAGGAGCGCCCGCAGTTTTTTTTGACAAAGAAGAACAAGCCTTGGCTGCCCCACTTCGATTTGCCCTTATCGGCAAATTCTCTCATAGTAAGCCTTCAATTGACGTGATTCGTAAAGCTCTTGCAGGATTTAAATTCCAGGAGGAGATCAAGGAGGGAGTCATTGATCGCAAACACATACTTATTCGACCTTCTAAGGAGTCAGATTATCTCCTACTCTGAGCCAAAGATACGTGGTTCATCTCTCGTGCTCCGATGCAAATTTTCAAGTGGGAAGCAGACTTCTCATCGACATTTGAGTCATCTCTAACGCCCGTGTGGGTTACCCTATCGGATCTGCCACATCACCTCTATGCGAAGGATACAATTTTTGCCATATCTTCAGCTATTGGAACCCCACTAAAGATCGATAGAGCAATGGAGGGGCTTTCACGTCCTAGCATGGCCAGAGTTTTTGTTGAGGTTGATGCAAGCAAACCTATTCAAAAGAGAGTCGGAATTAATCTCTCTAAAGGAAGGCGCTGTCGACATGTAGTCACAAAACATTCGAGGATATCTTCCAAGTGGTGAAGCAGGCCGAAGATGCGGTGCTAGCTGCAGAGATCAATCATGAGAAGGAGGACTCCATGTTCAGTAGACAGGCTCTAAACTTGGCGACGGCTACACTTAAGCAACGAGTTTTATGTGAAGAGTCCTTTTAGAAGTAAAAAGCTCGTCTTAAGTGGGATCTAGATGGAGACAAAAAATTCCTATTTCCATGGTTGTGTTAACAACATACAGAAATCTTTAAGAATCCATTCAATTACCAAGGAGGATGGCAGTATTCTCTCAGACGGTATGGACATTCATGCCCGTGCGACTGCGTTCTTCTCAGCTCTATACGAAAGAGGAGAAATTTGAGATGATAAAGAGCTTCTCTCACATATCCTTGCCTTGATAACTGAAGAAGATAATGAGAAGTTGATTACACAACCGTCTAAGGAGGAGATTTTCGACACTATCAAGAGTATGGACATGAGAAGTGTGTCAGGACCAGACGGGTTCACAAGTCTATTCTATCTCAAGTATTAGGACATCATAGGAGACGACATCCTCGAAGCTATTAGTATGTTTATGGATGGCTTCGCCTTACCGAGATCATTCACAAACACTTCGCTTCTGCTCATTCCCAAAGTTTAAATCCCCAAGGTATTTTGGACTATAGATCCATTAGTCTTTGTTTTGTGATGACCAAGGTCATCTCCAAATTTCTCGCTAGGCAATTGGCTCCAGTTCTTCCTCGCCTAATCTCGCCCGAATAAAGTGGATTCGTCTAAGGACGAGAGATAGTTGATAACATAATGCTTACACAAGAACTGATAGCGAAGATGAATCACAAACTTAGGGGGTAATGTCGCCATCAAACTGGACATGATAAAGGCGTATGATCGACTGGATTGGAGATTTCTGTTAAAAGTTCTCTACAAGTTTGGGTTTCACAACAAGTGGGTTGACATAATTATGAGGTTAGTAGACAATGTATGGTTGTCTCCTCTCATTAATGGTGAATCGACTGAGTATTTTTAGGCCCTCAGAGGACTGGGACAAGGCAATCCACTGTCGCCTGCTCTATTCATTTTGGCGGCCAAGGTTCTGTCGAGGAATCTATATACTCTACCAAGAAATGAAGGCTTCTCTCCTTTTATATCGCCTAGGGACTGCCCACCGATTACTCATCTTTCTTATGGAGATGATGTGCTATTATTTGCGTCAAAAGATCTACGTTCGATTGGCATGACATCTGAGCTTCTTCCTCGCTACGAAGCTGCTTCAGGACAGAAGCTCAATAAAGCCAAGTCGTCGATTTATGTCTCGACTAAGGTCCAGCCAGATAGGGTGGAGGAATTGGCTAACCATACTGGCTTCACCGTAGGTATGCCACCGTTCAATTATTTGGGGTATCCATTGATGGATTGACAACGTAATGGGGGCATATATGAGGATTTGATCAATAAAATTCGAGATCGAGTGAACGAGTGGCACAATAAAACATTGTCGCCAGAAGGCAAGCTCATCCTCATTATGTCAGTCCTAACATCTATTCCAATTTACACGTTGGTGGCTTGCAATCCTCTAATTTGTCTGTTCTTCATCGAATAGCGAATATTTTTGTAAGCTTTTTCTGGGGATCTATTGATGGGGTCCTTAAAAGGAATTGGTTGAGCTCGGACAGTATAGCAAGAGAGAGAGATGAAGGAGGCTTACGGGTTAAGAGATTCGAGGATGCCATGGATGCTATGACGATCAAATTATGATGGAAGATTCGCACTCAAGACAGCCTGTGGATGCGTTTCTTCAAAGATAAATATTGCACACATGCGCCGGTAAGCCAAGTAGTAATCACGTCGAACGCTTCCCATGTCTGGAAGTGACTACTTCAGGGGAGAACGTTGGCCGATAGTCACATATTAGAAGACCAAGATGGCTTCCACTGGAGAGGTTCCTCGTCAGGGTAGTTCTCGGTAGCATCAGCATGGACAATTGTAAGGACTCCGAAGCCTAAGCTTCCGTACCTTTACATACGTCTAGAACTCGTGTGTACCTGCTAAATGGTATATACTTATATGGAGAACACTGAACAACAAGCTCCCTACAGATGATAATATTACACGTCTTGGGTTTAGGATGCGTCTAAATATCATTGCTGCGAGCTGAGTTCAGTTGAAACGACGGATCACATGTTCAACACAGGAGATCTAGCTAGGGAGGTTTGGAAGGCTATGGCACAAGAGTTTCATATTCAAGATTGCGATAGGAGCTTGTTACAAACAATGAAGAGTTGGTGGCGTAAGAAGAAGAAATAGAAGAAAGAGATAGCAGTTGGAGCGGTATTATGGGTATTATGGAAGAATCGCAACAAGTGGCGATATAAAGGCAACATGTTTGATGCATATAAGCTGATCACCGAAGCTCATAGACAGATCTTGAAGGCTACAGTCAAGTACTCGCACAGTTAGGTCTATTTTGTAGAAGATTTTTGTACTCAGTGACTTTTCTATTTTAATAACATTTCCTATTTGATAATATATATATATATATATATATATATATATATATATATATTTTATATATATATATATATATATATATATATATATATATATTACTCGAATATCCTCGTTTCCATATTGGGAATCGGATGGTATTCTACCCGTATACCTTCGTCTCTGTAGCAGAGCTTGGGTGGTTATATACTATATCTACTTGTATGTCGTTGGTCCCACGACACGGTACATTAGGGTAATAGCCTGTTGAGGAGCTTGTTACCTTCGGTGGCTAAGCCTGATATCCAGAATATGTTTTCACGTGCATATCACGTAGATGGTTAGGGTAGTACCCTTTAGTTTATGTATTTTCATTTACTGTTTTATTGGCATGTATATTATGTTCCTTATTACGTCCCCTGAGGACCTAGTGATCTCTCTAGGTAGTCAATCATGCAGGAGTATTCAGTGATCATGGTGGGTTTGATGTATCCAAATCAAGTATTTTATCATGCTTTCTTATTTTATCCGTTATTTATACTCTGCTATTTATTCTTATTTTATAGACCTATATATACTACTTTTTGGGTCTAATCGAATGTGTATGTTATTAGATTGCAGACCATAACATATATTGTTCCTTCTTGATATTACTTACCCTGTAGATTCGGATAGATATGTGCTAGTGAATAACACCAAGATAGCTTATACGTATTTGAGCTGGGATGGAGTCCTCTCGATACGTAGCTGACATGCATACGTTCTCCTAATCCTACGTATTTTTTGACTTGGGCGTTACACTAACTTCTATAGTAGCTCAATTAGCGATCCACCCCTTCTACCTATAAGCAATCTATATAATCCTTAAAAGTATGGCTAACCATTGATTCTTATCTATGGGGTAAAGGTCGAGGCTGAACTAGACATCCACATAAACCTATTGGTCATTCTTATAGTCCTAGACTTCTATAGGTCATTTTAAGGCTAGTCTTACCATGTATGGTCGTCTTTTCTAAACCATATCTTCTTACTCTATTCATATATCATCCTAATAATAATTTCTCTAGTATTTTTATCATAGGCTGTATCTTAGGAAAAGAGAGTAGGATTTGCATAATGATTCCATGGTTGCTTGTTTGGGTTAGACTTTATACTGAACTATATTCTAACTTATTCCTTGGAAAAGTATCTATAAAATTCTACCCACCTTAACTATTTTCCTAATCCTGTAATCATCGATTCCTATCTTCTTCAAATAAAAAAAAATTCGTACAATAATGATTCTATACAAACTTTGATCCAGCCTTAAATACAAGGCTTACCAAGCAATCCTATTCATACCAAAAGTCTCTAATATATCATATCTTGTTGGGCAAGTATAAGAATGCCTATCAGTCATCTATGAGTGATTTTCTACCAAACTAAAACTCCTATAAAATAGATTGCTACTATTATAGTTGATCTTTCTAGCATAATTGTTCTACCCTACTCGTACATACCTTAGATAATCACCCTCCTACAAAATATTTTATCAATATAATTTCTATCCTATGATAAAATATAATCAAAGGTACCATGACTTGTCCGGGTACTGATGGGACAACTTGTTCATCAAACACATAATTATAGTAGGTGCAGTCGTCGATCCAAAAAAGCATCAACAATCTTGTAGCAGTCATGGCAAAATCTGAATGTTGTCCTTGTAGTATCCTCTTTTCGCATAGTCACCTGATGGTATCTAGATCTCAATACCTTTTGCTCTTACCAGTTGGTTGAACCGCTCGATGTCGAACTATACTTCCGAGTCACCAAAACGCTATTGGGCTTGAAATGATCAATCTGTTTGGAGATGACGATCCCCGACTCATTTTAAAGTGTAAACTATCTACCAAGATTTCCTAAGAATGAGACTAGCTAATCTTTAAAGTCATGATCTAACTTAAGCAATCTTCGAGGTCATATAACTGAATTCCAACCAGTTTACCTACTTCTATGGCTTGGATTTTCTTCAATCTCACTCCTGGCAATATGGTATTTTGATGCTAATTTATGGTCCGCTAGGTCCTAACCATCCTTAATCCTGTGCAGTTCTTCAATCTATATGTAGTGCCGCTCCTACAATCCTTTCTCTTTATACCCTTATGTATATCTTATTTCAATACAATTATTATAGAAGTCCTTTGGGGTTCCTATCTAATCGGTATCGATGAAAGATTTTATCATACAACCGGCTTTTTTTCTACATATGATAACATTTATAATCCTACTCTCAAGTGCTATTCACAAAGGTTAGGATTACGATAAATCATTCCCTAATCACATTAACCCATTTTCTTATAGGTTATCAAATTTTTTTACTAATATGGTTAACAACCCACCCTTGTAATCTATAGGAAGCCACGCAATTCCTACAGGTATGTCTAACCCATCTATGCTTGTTTACTAGGCAATTGACAAGCTAATGCTAAACAATGCTTATATATGATACTTAACAACCACATACCTATCGACTAATCTTCTAGTCAGGGTTGTTAATGGGTCCCTTTAAGCTATTCCTCTTATGTATAGGAGTACATCTAGTCTAACACCGTCCTCGCCATTCTTCAACACATATTCCTAGATCGACACTATAGCACAACCTCCCTAGTGAAGATTCTTCAGGTCACTGTCCAATGTAAATTTATTTTCGACATATGCATACTATCATAACTTTTATATCCTTCAAATGAATTTTTTCGGAAACTTATTGCGGTCATACAACGTCTATAAGGATTTATATCTATCTATTGTACCACATCCAATCCATATCAAGACTTTAAAATTCTTTCAAGTACCATTTTTGATGTGGTGATCATATTCTAGTTAGGAAACCATATCTAACTCTAAAATTCTACTTCATAGCCTTCCAACCAATCAGTCTTTCGGATTAAGAAACATAACTTGCATTCCTTACTAATCCCCAATTAAACTGTGCTATAGCTCTACCCCATCTCTATATAACAGAGGTATTCTAATCCATCTCTATCCACTATAGGTGAATCGCAAAAGGCTTGTAGTCCATTGCTCCTAGAGTCTCTCGTTAGGGTTAAGTTGCATATAAGAATTCTAGGTTGCCAATCCAATCTACTGGGTCGATCTAACGGAGACGTCTATCCAAACCTTGTCACGTCCTGATTTTGAAGAATCGTTAGTCGTCCCCTGACGTGATGTCGTGCGGGCCTAAGTTGCGCTCGCACAAGGCGTAGTCATATGGTTATCCGAAACACAATATCTAAACGAGTACGCAGAGAAATTGAACAACACATTTGATACAAAAGGAAAATCTTTATTTCATTGATAATAGACATCATTTAGAAGACTCTATTACAATATTTGTCGTACGGGCTTACAACTTTACTCGATTACAAAATGAACGCTGATGAGATAGTTGTTCCATACATTATATCCCCTTTTACAAAAAAATATTCCAGCCACCTGGTATTAAGGGAAGTCGAGCCATATTTCTTGGACTGTAGTAGTAGAGTCTTCAAAAGAATAGCTTCAAGCCTTCGAGCACACGAGCAAGGCTTCAAAATGTTTCAAGCATCGTCTTCACTTTTTAGTCATGCCTTCTTGGTTCGGAGCACCTGTGGAGAGTGAGGATCAGTACGTTCATGTGTACTAGTGGGTGGCTAATTGATTTATGTGCTCACTTTTGGTTCAAGAAGTATGTTGAAACATGTAATAATTTTAGTGATCTTTCTAGCCATCCTAGTGAATTTGTTTGTGAACATTTGATAGGCATAATACCATAACTATATTATAGCTTACCTACGTCAGAGCGTGCCATTGTAGTACAAGCATACCATGTTCTTCCCTGTTCAATATATTAATCACTAATACAGTGAATATTTGTGTAATGGTCACTGGTATAACAAACCATCCTGGACTATAGTCTTGGTTAGACGACGATCCTTTCAACACGGTTGCGAGCCCACTAAAAGTCACTGAATCACCTGTGCTAGGATTCAGCACAGTTATACCTGTTTCCCCTAGGTCGAATCGGTTCTATGGCCTCCCGGGTTACCGTTCGAGGAAACTATACCTTGTGCACATGTTGTCCAATGTTCGCACTAGATAAGTCAAGTTATTCAGACCTGGTCTATGACTTCATAGAAACTTAACAAATTCAGAGTATTCCTCCTTATCATGGCAATATTTATTGATTCATTTATTCGTTAAACACAATTCTATATCAAGCATAAATAGTAAACCTATAGTAAATCATGGCATAGCAGTTCTATAACAAGTGCACATGAGAAGTCGTACATCAGTTCATTTGATTCAATTCTATAAGACAAGCATTCTACTATATCATGTCACCGATTTGTTTAGCAAGCGAGAGGGTCAAGGGAGAGAAGGGTCAGCTACTCACCTTGGGTTGATTGAGGCGAGGAAGCGGATGGTTGCGCTTAGGCGGCACCTATGCGATCACCTGAAATCGCATAAGCAACTGGTTAGAACACTACCCTATTCAATGAGTTCGATATGAAATGTGAAGTTTGAAGAACGCAAGCCATGAAAACCATCGAAAACATTCACGCAAACGCATTCAGAAAACCAAAGCCAAAGAAGCAAGTGCGATATAAAAAGCAGAGCAACGAGAGGTCTCTTCCAACTCAGCCGCAGAGTCCATCCTCGAGGTGCAACCCGCGGAATATGGGACTTGATTCCGAAGAAGCCATTTCATAACGTGGAAAGGATCTTAAATCCATCGGTCCCGTTCAATTGATTTCAATCGATTTTGACCAATCGGTACCGACCAAATCGATAGCGACAGTGTTCCTTTATCACGCACCATGTGGACAAAAAATGGGGCATAATGTAGGGATGGGGCACTATACCATAACCAACTAAGAAAACATTTCGTCCTCGAAACTTAAGAAGATAACCTACCGCTAGAAAAATAGGAAAGGAAACTTTTTCTTCAATTCAGATTCAAGTTCGCAAGTCAACTCTTAGACCGAATAGTTTCTCCATAGGATACGAATAAGTGGGATCACACGATTTTAAAGTAGCTTATCCTTGTACTCCAGGACTTGGATTGGCTCTTCCACATATGATTAGTCAGTCTTCAGCTCCAGCTGACCAAAATCTACTACGGGGCTCGGATCATGCACGTACTTCCGTAACTAAGAGACGTGAAAGACATCGTGCACATCCGACAGTGCTGTCAGTGATGTAATTTTGTAAGCTACTGGGTAATGGAGTCTTGTAAATGATGTCTATTATTAATGAAATAAAGATATTCCTTTTGTATCAAATGTGTTGTTCAATTTCTTTGTGTACTCTATTAGACGTTGTGTTTCGGATAAACTTATGACTACGCCTTGTGTGAGTGCAACTTTGGTCTGCACGACATCATGCTCGAGAGACAACTATCGATTATTTAGAATTCGGGCATGACATAATAGTATTAGAATATGTCTTTAGGTCCTTGGCCTTCTGTCTCGAGTCTCAAACCATTGACCTCGTGTTGATGAGATGAGTTGTTCCAGACAGTGAGTCCATAATATTTTCTGAGACTAATGTGAGTTTCCTTCTTAATTCATAAGTCACAGAACCTGTAGCCGCGATCGATTCAAATGCTTCAAGTGGCTCTAGCAGCTCGAAGGCAGAATCATCGGTTGACCCAATGGAGTGGATATTACGTATGATAGAAGCACAACAACAACGGGCTGATGCTCAACAAATGCGGTTCGAGAACAAGTTTGTGGACCAATTCAAGGTATAGAAGAAGTAACTTGACACTTTATAACAAATCTTCCAGACAATCGCGGCCAATAGCAATTATTCTATGACCACGTACGCATGCCGTGACAGAATCGACCAACCAACATAGTAAAGTCGACCCTATCGAACCCCAGCTTGTACCACCAAATGGTCAAGATCGTCGCCCCAATGCCCAGGGATGCATCTATGCCATGACTCGAGATGAGGCATTTGCCTCGGACATAATCGTGACAGGTATACTACTCTTCAATAATATACCTGCTCGTGTTTTGTTTGATTCAGGTGCCACGTATAGCTTTATATAGACGGACTTCACCGTTGAACACAAATTTCTTCTGACACCGCTAGGCCTTAATCTTAGTGTTAACATACCGTCGAACACGTAACTACTTACACACACAGGCTACAGAGTCAGAATCATCTGTATTGGAGGTAGCAAAATATATTTAGATACGGTAGTTCTAGATATCAAGTACTATGACATCATACTGGGGATGGATTGGCTCGACGCTTTTAATGCCACCATCGATTGTGCTGCAAAAACGGTCACCTTCTACATGCCTGGAGTGACTGAATTATGCTACTCGTGTGGTGAAGCGTCGATGGCCTGCAACGTGATTTCTGTAATATGTGCTAGAAGGATGATGCATTCCGGCTGTGAAGGCTACTTGGCTTCCACGTGCGACATACGACAGGATAGTGCAAACGCAAATCAGACTAACGTTGTGGCAAAATTCCCCAGTGTGTTCCCGGAAGAGCTACCTCGTATGCCAGTCGATCGAGAGATTGATTTCACCATCAACACATTCACCAACACCCGCCCGATTTCCAAAGCTCCGTACAGAATGGTCCTTGCAGAACTGAAAGAACTCAAAGTTCAATTGTACAAGCTATTCGACAAATGATTCATATGGCCTAGTGTCTCGCCATGGGGAGCCCCAGGGTTATTCGTGAAGAAAAAGATGGATCGATGCATCTCTGCATATACTATCATGAGCTCAAGAAAGCCACCATCCGGAATAAATAGCCCATGTATCACATCGATAACCTTTTCGATCAACTACAAATCACCTTAGTATTTTTAAAGATTGATCTGTAGGATCGATGGCACCTCTAGAGGGGGGTGAATAGAGTGCAGCGAAAAATATTCCCTAATTAAAAACTTAAGGAGGCAAAGGCAAATATATATAAATACTTTAAAATAGTGATGTAAAATAATAAGTAAATAAGGCAAGAAAGTAATACGTGAACACCGAGGTTTATACTGGTTTCCCTCTAAGAGAACTAGTCCAGTTTGCGAGAACTCTTGCTCGCTATAATCCACTATTTTAGAATAGATATTACATCAAGTACTTTGCTCCGTAGAACACGCCAACTTCAACACCGTCGTGTTTTAATCTGAAGCCTATGATCAAACTTCAATACCTTTCTGAAGAAAGCATTTATACTCCAAGCTTGTACAACTCGAATACTCCTAATCGATAAGCATCAGCACTTACAAGAATAGGAGTTGTCTTGAAAATAGGAAGATTAAAGCTCTTAAGTAGATAGGAAGACTTTAGAATAGATAGAGAAGATAAAGAATGAATGAGATGATAGAAATATGAAATTCTTCTCTATTAATAGAATTTTCTCGGACAGAGTTCTGGTAGAGCTCGGTTGGGTTAACGTTTATAATTTTGAAAGTTGCAGATTCAAATGAATAGGTAGAAGCTGCTGAGTAGAAGAGATTTAAGTGGACCGAGTTCGGGCAGAACTCTGGCCGAGTTCGGTTAGGCTAAGTTTAGGGTATTTTTGGTTTTGTGGAGTTTATGGAAAAATAAGGGTTTTGGTATAGGTACTGTTTTAGGTTAGGAATATTGATTGGGTCAGAAAGATCGTCCAAGTTGCTAGTGATCCCAACGCACAATTTTTTAGACTCAATAAAAAGAAAATATAGAATAAAGTAAAAACATTGTTAAGATGAAATCTGCGATCTTTTATTTCTTTTCATATCAATGTCGGAGTTTTAAGTTAATTATCGAAATCGGTTCGACCATGGCGGTATGGGCCAATATGATCTTTGACCGGGTTACCATCAACTCAAAATCAAGCCGAATGATGTGCCGAAGTCAGCCTTTTACACTCGTTACGGCCACTACGAGTTCTTGGTGATACCTTTTGGCCTAACAAATGCCCCTGCCGCCTTTATGGATCTTATGAATCAGCTATTTCGTCTGTTCCTCGACAAATTTATAGTAGTCTTCATAGACGATATTCTCTTTTATTCGAAGGACAGAGTGCAACGCACACAGCATCTGCGAACCATGCTTCAGATCCTTAATGACAACCAGTTGTATGTAAAGTAGGAAAAATATGAATTTTGGCTAGACAGTGTATTATTTCTTGGGCACATCATCTCCTCGAAGAAATATCAGTTGATCCGATAAAAGTTGAAGCCATTGTTGATTGGAAACATCCCGCGTCAGTCAGTGAGATTCAAACTTTCCTCGGCTTGGCAGGATATTACAGACGCTTTGTGAAAGACTTTACGAAGATCGTATTATCGTTGACTCGCCTCACTCAGAAAGTAGTCGCATTTGAATAGTCAAACAACTATGAAGCTTCCTTCCAGGAGTTAAAGCAGCGGCTCATCTTGGCCCTGATACTCTCACTTCTAGAAGGGACTGAGGGATTTTAGATCTCAGTAATGCTTCCAGTCAGGGCTTGGGGTTTGTGCTCATACAACAGAATAAGATGATATCTTTTGCTTCTTGACAGCTAAAGCCGCACGAGAAGAACTACCCCACCAATGACTTGGAATTGGCGGCAATTGTATTCGCGTTAAAAATATGGCATCAGTATCTTTATGGCATGGCATACAGTATTTACATGGATCACAAGAGCCTCAAGTATCTATTTACCCAAAAGGAGCTGAACTTACGACAGAGGCGCTGGCTTGAAAAGATCAAGGACTATGACTTGACGATTGACTACACGCTTGGAAAAAATGTGGTAGCCAATGCATTGAGCAGAAAATACATAGCCTCGCTATCCATCAACAAAAGTCTACTACGGACTTAGAGAAAATGGATATTGAAATGTGGGTTTCGAATCGTAGGAGCTAAATTGGCACTACGGCTAGAATCGTGCTTGTTAGAAAAGATCAACTCCGCTCAGAAGGACGATCTATACCTGAAGAAGATGTGGGAGCTTATTTCAAATGATAAAGTGGCCAATTTTGTGGAAGATATGGCTGGAGTCCAATAGCACGAAGATGTATAAGGACCTCCGTACAATCTTTTGGTGCACGACATGAAGAAGGACGTGGCACTCTTCGTATCGTAGTGTATGACCTGTCAACAAGTTAAAGTAGAATAACAGAGGTCGGGCAGAGAGATGCAAAATCTTGCCATACCTAAATAGAAATGGGAGCACATAAACATGGACTTTATTGTTGTCCTGCCGAAGACGCCGCAGAAATGATGTCGTTGGGGTCATTGTCGACTAACTAACCAAGTCAGCGTACTTCATCGCCATCTAAGATACTTGAAGTGTCGATCGATTGGCTCAGATTTACCTTGAATAGATAGTACGGCTGTACAAAGTTCCAGTATCCATCGTCTTAGATCGAGATGGACAGTTCTTGTCACGCTTCTGGGAAAGCCTTTAGTCGTCCATGGGGACTAAGTTAAAGATTATCACTGCTTATCATCCTCAAATCGATGGTCAAATAGAGCGAGTGAATCAGATTCTCGAAGACATGCTACGGCTCTGTGCGATAGACTTGAAATCAAGCTGGGATGTTCACCAACCGTTGGGCGAATTTGCATATAACAATAGTTATCAGTCCAGCATTAAAATGGCACCGTATAAAGCATTGTACGGGCGGAAGTGCAGATCACCCATTTGCTGGAATGAAGTCGGAGAGCGACAGATTCTTGGTCTGGAACTGGTGGAGCAAACTATGGCAAAGGTCAAACTGATGAGAGAGAGATTGAAGATAGCTCAGAGTCGGCAGAAGAGCTGCGTAGACACCCATCGATGGCCACTCGAGTTCCTAGAGGGCGATCATGTGTTCCTAAAGGCAAACTTAGTCCCAGATTTGTCGATCCTTTCGAGATATTGAAGCGAGTCGCCCCATAACTATATTACATCTTAGCTACAGTAAAGCGTGCCCTTGCAGTACAAACTTACCATATCCTTCCATGTTAAATACAATAATCACTAATATAGTGAATATTTGTGTAAAGGTCACTGGTATAACAAACCATCCTGGACTATAGCCTTGGTTAGACAGCGATCCTTTCAGAGCGGTTGTGAGCCCGCAGAAAGTTCCCAAATCATCTCTGTTATGATGCAACACAGCTATACCTGTTTCCTGTAAACCACCAAATTTTTTAGGAATTTTTTTTATATTTTGTTTAAATAAAAATGTTTTGGATTTTTGTATATTTTAGAAATAATATCTTATAAATATAGTCTTAGTCATGATTAAGTTTTGTTGTGTAGGTTGACTCGAAAGCATGGCACGGCTAGTGCGCTCGTGTGCTATGACTAGTATATTAGCTCGAGATATCTCTAAAAAAATTTATTTTAAGTTTTAGTTGGTTACAACTTAAATATCTATGGTTATCTTTCATTGTTTTAATATCTATTTATTATTTATTTAGTTTTGAACAGTTTTGAATTAAATATTATTTATAATAATAATAGTAGTTGTAGGTGTACCCACCCTGCCACCCTATTATTTTGTTATTGTCACTATAACTATAATTATTATTTTCATTTATTATTATTATTATTTATTTTTATTATCATTATTATTATTTATTTTTATTATCAGTACTATTATATATATTGTTACTAATAATATCAATATTTTTTAGTTGTTATTTCGTTAGATAATGGTTTCAAAATATATGTACATATATATAGGTAAAATACCCCTACATAGGTTTAAGTATTTTGTCTAGATTTTATTTTTATTTCTGGTATTATTTTGGTATTTAGTACTAAATTTCATATAGATACTTATATATATATATACTTAATATATGTTAATGTATAAGAAGAAAAAGATTTTTTTTAAAACAAACAGCAGGGAAGAGTACAAGCATTGTTCCCCTTCCCCCCAAGCAAAGTCGACCCCGACCCCCCTTTCCTTTTTTCCTACGCGAAACAGAGTATGAGTCTCCATAGAATTCACATCTAATCTTCATCATATCTTTCCAAATCTTTTGTAATCCTAATCTAAATCAAATTCTCTCCTATTTTAAATCACAACCCTGATCAAATCAAATTCAAATTCCTAATCAAAATCAAAAAGAAAACTCGGTTGAAATTTTGACGGATACCTATATATTCGACTTCTCCTTTTCTGCCACACACAACTTCTTCTTCAACTACCATCGACTCCCAAACCTCCTGTGCAACCTCCGACCTCCTGCGCCGCCCAGCGTCACCAGAGCCACCGCTGGTTGGTGACCAACTTCGCCGGATCGAGTGGACAGAACAGCGGCAGTAGCAGTCAATAACTACAGCAGGTACCATTATTCTCGATCATGTTTCTCTCCTATTGTTTGATCATTTTACGATCTATAAACTCCTATGCGAAGACGACATGACCCCCCTTCAATCCCGTTCCCTAGATTTATTTTGATTTCACTATATCCTCTCTGAAAGTCTCTCCAAAAGTCATCGAAACTTACTTTTTTAAGTATTAAGAACAAAGCATGAATCAGTTCAACACCCTCTGTTGACAGACCTGTATCTTCACCCAGGATCTGTCGATCATCGAACCACTTTTATCGATGTATAGACAACCTGACCCTTTTCAATACTCTTTAAATAATTTTAATTAATTCGAGTTAAAACCCTATGAAAAATTAGGAAGAACTTTAAGAAAAATCAGTTTTAAAAAATAATAAAAATTCCCGATACGAGGTCCGTTCCGACAAATCGGACAACTCCGTCGCAAACCGAAGCCATCGAAAGGTGCGTATCGACTTTGTGGACGTGTGGGCTTTGACGGAATTTGAATTGGTCGCATGTGCGCGACGAATTTGACCTGTATCCGTCAAAGAACGTCGTATCGGCCTTTTTCCAAATTTCTCAAGTACTTTGTGCACACTCGTCAAATTGCAACGGAACTTGCGCCATTGGACTCTAAATAATTTTCTGGTCCTGTGAGCCACGTTTGGTCCGATTCTGAGACCGTTGATCGGATCGCCGTTTTACGGGCGCTACGATTCGATTCGACGGGCGATTTTGTGTACGGCTCATCGAAATCCAAAATTGGACATACCTTTGAGTTTGTCTCAAAAAACTGGATTCGTAGACATATAGTTTGACAAATTTAGAGGCCATAGGGTTTGGCATGCATTTCGGTGCAAAGTGGGCCCAACGGTAGACATCGTTTTGACCTGAAATTACGATTTTGCCCCTATATCCAGAATTGGACTTTTGGGTAGGCATTTCAGCACATTTCTTTCATTCTAAAAATGTTCGTGATGTTTATTTCAGCATCCGTGAACGTTTACGGAAGTTCCATCCTTGCAGTTTCTTCTAACTTGTTGATTTCCTCTACTGGACGTCGTCAAAACACCCAACAACCACCAGGCAAGTATACCTTGCTATTTTTACTGTCATATTATTTATTTTCAGCATTTATTTATTTTGTTTCATATTTTTTAGTTTTATTTTTTATAAACTGTGCGTCCAAGCCATACTTGGGTGCAAGCGACTCAATTAGTCGTTATCGTTGTCTTATTTTATTTGATGCATGTTGATTTAGTTTTAGCGGTCTACCTTCTTATTGCGGGATATCCTTATATCTCCATTGGCCATGACACTCACACTACATGGTTTGAGACATTTTGCCAGGGGCACGGCTTGCATATTGATTGGCCATCTCTATGTAAGAAGTCATGTGACGGATAGATGATCGTTACTGCTATGACTAGGATATAGAGACTCAAGCACTTACAAAACTTGACAGGTTATGGACATGACTTGGTCAGTATAGGAAATCTTGGGGGAGGATAGTCACTAGTGTGTAAAGGAAGCCAAACAGGTAAACCATAGTCTCCGGATGGAACTATGACGAGATATATTTGCAGATACCCTCTGACGTTTTGGATGTTACGGTCGGATACAGATGACAAGTTGACAGTTACGTACACATAGCCTAAATCCACCCACGCACATGAAAGTTGTCCTCTAAATTGCTGAATAGACGGTTAGAATCCCCTTTGCATATTTATGTCTAGGATAGTCCTTTGCATATTATTTATCTATTCTGACAGTTCATATTAGTATGATGTTACATATCTTGTTACGTCCATCTGAGGACCTGGTGATCTCTCCAGGTATAGACGACGAGCAGTATCCCGAGGAGTATGGTTCAGGACTGGACTCTTCATTTCCAACCGAGGAGGCCTCACCTTCGGTGCCTAATTGATTCTCTTCTCAGTTGATGGACTTATGTAGTTGATACTCTTTTTCTTATTCATTTCAGTTGATTTCTTTCAGTAGCTCGGAAGTGGACTTGTTTCCGCCCAACAGATATTTTACTTTTATATTCAGTTAAGACATTTGGTTTGTTATTTCTCTTATTTGTCATTGTGGATAAGATATAGTTGTTGCCTGTGACCTTGTTATATTTTTATGAGCTGGAGCTCTCTTATTATAGCTTATGTGAGTATACATAGATTCCATATATTGGAGTAGTTTGCGTATACATACAGCTGGCATGTACGTATTCCTAGTCCTACGTATATTGGGACTGGGGCGATATGTTTTCCCTAGGTCGAATCGGTTTTATGGCCCACCGGTTACCGTTCGAGGAAACTATACCTTGGGCACAAGTTGTTCAATGACCGCGTTTGACAAATCAAGTTATTCAGGCCCGGTCTTTGACTTCATAGAAACTTAACCAGTTCAGATTGTTCCATACTATTGTGGCAATGTTCATTGATTCATTTATTCGTTAAACACAGTTTCATATCAAGCATAATAATTAAGCATATAGAAAATCATGGCATAGCAGTTCTATAGCAAGTGAACATGAGAAGTTGTGCAATAGTTCATTTGATTCAATTCTATAAGACAAGTATTCTACTACATTTTGTCGCCGATTTGTTTAACAAGTAAGAGGGTCAAAGCAGAGAAGAGTCAGCCACTCACCTTGGCTTGATCGAGGTGTAGACGACGCTTATGCGATCACTTGAAATCGCATAAGCAACTGGTCAGAACACTGCCCTATTCAATGAGTTCGATATGAAAAGCGAAGTTCGAAGAACGCAAGCCATGAAAACCATCAAAAAAATTCACGAAAATGCTTTCAGAAAACCAAAACTAAAGAAGCAAGTGCGATATGAAAAGCAGAGCAGCGGGAGGTCTCTCCCAACTTAGCCGCAGATGTAACATAGTGTACACCCCATGCTATATTTGTCCAAACATACTCGAAAGAATAACTTAAGTCTACAAATACAAGGCTAACATGCAGAATGTAAATTAATAGAGATAAATATGTAATCGCAAGAGATACCTGAAACATAAAATATCATTCATCGTGATCAGCAACCAACTGCGCTCTATTGTCTATCTAGAAATCACAAGGTCCTCATGGAACTAGCAAGGTACATAATACACATGCCAAGGTACAAATATGAAAAGTATGCTCTATGGTAAACTAATATATCCAGCCTATGTGATATGGTAAACTAATATATCCAGCCTATGTGATATGCAAGTGAGAACATGTATGGAATAACATATTTTTCCATTGAGACTAATATATCCACATGAAAAGTATGCTCTATGGTAAACTAATATATCCAGCCTATGTGGTAATATTAGCATACTTTTCATGATATACACATGAAAAGTATGCTCTATGGTAAACTAATATATCCAGTCTATGAGATATGCAAGTGAGAACATGTATGAAATATCAGATTTTGCCACTGAGACACACAAGCTCCTCAGCAGGCTATTGCTTCAAGAACGAAGTCGTAGAACCAAGAGCAAACTAGGAATACAAATGTCATTGCTCAAATATAGAGACAATGATACACTAGAACAAACTGGCCAACTAGAAGTGAGTCTGATTATACAGTCATATTCTCCCCCACCCCATGTCTAGAATCTAACAAGTCCAGTCAATCACAAACAATATAGAAACAAGAACAATAACATCTCTATCAACTACGCAAAGTCATCATCATAAATAATTATGTAACCACGTAACATGAATGTGTCGGTGTCCTGTGGTCATTCGTGTCAATGGACACGTCATAATACACGTACTGCCTAGTGTCAATACTCGATGACAATATTATGACTTTGACACCTGTCTTCATAACGGACACTAATTATCAACAATCCTAGGACATGCTAGTGCTAACAAAAAAATAATAATAAAATAATTAGTAGCCAAGGTAAGGTATACTTGTCTGCAACCTCTGTCTAAGTGTGCAACTGATCAACTCCAACGTCCTTGCTGTTGGCCCATTGGTCATATGGTCAAACTGATTTTAATAATTGATCAAACTCTGTCTCGATATATGGAGCTAGTCAGGATATCTCGGACTCTTGGACATGATCAAGAACGGCTATCTACTCAGTTCAAGACCGAAGCGGTGTTTGCCTGTTTGAGTCTGTATTTCTTTGAGCAATGTATTTTTTATTTTAATTGAGTCTAGGAATACTGTGTACACCGAGTCGTACTGGCAAATAGGCTATTCCAAAATGATTTCAAAATGTTTTTAAAATGTCCTTAGTTTTGAAAAATATTCGTATTTACAAAAGCTCCAAAAAAGGTTTTCAAAAAGGTTTTCAAAATTCTCCAAAAACTAATTTTAAAAACCCTAACCTAACCCTGACAGAACTCGGCCAGAGTTCGGCCAGAGTTCAGTTAGTGGCCATTTTGTTTTTGAATTCCTTGGAACTTGGTCCTCCTGCAGTTGCAGATTTGACCGAGATTTGCTCATCAAGTTCTGCTCGAATTCTGCCCGAATTCTGCCAGAATTCTGTCTTTGGAACTCCTATAAATAGAGAAGGATTTCGATCATTTTAACTCACTCATTCACTTTCAATCTTCTCTCTACTTAAAGCTTTCAGTCTTCCAAAGATTTTTTTTCGAGCTTTAATTTTCAGATCCCAAGCCAATTATAATCCTCTAGTCGATTTGCCAGTGCGGTACGGTCTAGAAGTTTCTGAGTGGTTGTAATCAGAAGTCTTGATAGAAGAATACCTTTTCATAATTGAAGTTGGACGAGTTCTTCATATCAAAGCTCGCGTTGTAGAAGTTGCAAGGACTTCGTAAGAAAACTTGCGGTTTTGCCAATAGTGGATTCAACTGGTAGCAAGAGTTCTACCGACTGGATTAGTCCTCAACAGAGGGAAACCAGTATACATCGCTGTATTTGCGTTTGCTTTCTTATCTCAGCCTTTACATTATTTAGTTGTGATTATTATTCTGTGATCTTGCTGCTAACATTTTTTAATTAGCATTATTCCGCTGCCAACTCTATTCACCCCCCCCCCCTCTAGAGTATTGTGCTTTACGATTTCATTCCTACAATTGGTATCAGAGCAGGTACTTCAACTAGAGAGCAGGTACTACAACTAGAGGTAATATATTCTGATCCCAATTGCTCCTACAATTGGTATCAGAGCAGGTGTTACAGGTAAAACAAGGTAACATTGCAATTATTTATTCATTTTATTAATTGCTATATAGATCACAGCACAACACATGGCAACTGTGAAATTCACAAGTGAAGGCCAGGCCACAAACCGACCTCCACTATTTGATGGTATGAATTATACCTATTGGAAAACACGGATGAGTTTCTTCTTAAAATCTCTTGACTTTGATTTATGGTCTATTGTTATTGATGGCTATCAAAAGCCACCTCGTATAAATGTTGATGGAGTTTTAATTAAAAAACCCCATAACAGATATACAGAGGAAGAAAAGAAAAGGGCCAGTCTTGATGCACGTGCTATTAACGCTTTATTTTGTGCTTTAGACAGAACTGAATTTAACAGGGTGTCTATCTGCACAACTGCTAATGAAGTGTGGAAGCTTCTTGAAGTCACACATGAAGGCACGACTCAAGTCAAAGAATCAAAGGTCAGCAGACTTACTCAAGAGTATGAGGTGTTCAAGATGAAGCCCAACGAAACAGTTACTCAGATGTTCAAAAGATTCTTAGATATTGTAAATCCTTTGTCCTCCCTAAGCAAAGATTACAGTAACCATGAAAAGATTCGCAAACACCTGCGAGCACTTACCAAGAACTGGATTCCAAAGGCTACTGCAATCATTGAAGGGAACGACCTCACAACTATGTCCCTCAAAGTACTCATGGGTAAGCTACTCACTCATGAACTGGAGCAACAAGATTTTGAAGAGCCTGCACCAAAGGAGAAGACGATCGCTTTCAAGGCTCAGCACAGAAAAGCTGCTGAAGGTGATTCAGACAGCAGTGAATCTGATGCTGAAGATCAAGCACTCCTAGCAAGGAAATTCAAAAGATTCATGAGATATGAGAAGAAAGCCAAAGAAAACAACAGCAACAACAACTAGTATCAAGATGATGTTGTCTGCTATGGCTGCAAGAAGAAGGGACACATGAAGAAGGATTGTCCTACAAACTCATCATCAAGCAAGAAGAGCAACAGGTATGAAAAAGGGAACCTGAAGAGATCAACATCTCGAAAGCATGCCAACACCAACATATGGCATGAAAGTGAAGCCAGCGACTCAGAAGATGAACAATCAGAAGGCACTACAAACGTATGCTTTATGGCATCCGATCAGGTGCTCTCTGAACCTATAGTTGATACATATGATGACTTCACCTTTGAGCAATTAGGAGATGCCTTCAGTGAACTGATAAGTGATTACAGAAAACTGCATAGCAAATATCAGACCTCTAAGAAGGTACTCAAAGAGTACAAAGGTGAAATAGGAAGACTTACCGACCTACTAGCTGAGATTAGAAATAATGTTAGTGTGTCTGGTGAGCTTTCTTCTATTAAGCTCTTATTATACGAGACTACCAAGTCATCTGAAGAGAAAGACAAGGTTATTGACCAACTGAAAGAAGAACTTTCTAAAGAGAAGAAAAGTCTTCAATGTGCACAAGTCAGAATGGAAGCACTCTCTTCTGACTATACTAAGTTGTATGACACTTCCAAAAGATTAGAAATTAGGTTAGGAAAACAGCCTGAGACTGCTGCTTCCTACCCTAACACGTGTCACTTACCGAAAAATTGGAACATTCCCAAACCAAACACTGTCAGACCTAACCATATCAAACATTTACCCCAAAAGGTTAAGCCCAAAAAAGATTATTGGTATGCTTTCTTCTATACTAGAAAACCTAAACCTACCAACCATGCACATCACTCAGCTTTCAACACTCAACATGCACATTGTCATTGTTGTGGCCTTATTGGTCATATATCTTCTGCATGTAGAATCAGAAAGCTTGTTGATTTAAATATTTATGCATGGATACCAAAATCTAACATTTTAGGACCCTACAAGAAATGGATACCAAAAGTTTCATCTGCAAATTATTTTGTAGGTGGAACACCTTTCACATGCTAAAACCAAATGGATACTTGACAGCGGTTGTTCACGGCATATGATCGGTGACGCTACATTATTTGCAACACTGTCAAAGAAGAAGAAGGAAGGTTATGTTTCCTTCGGTAATAAATTGAAAGGGTATATCATTGGTATCGGTGATGTTGATGCTTAATGGCTAAAAATGATGAGAGTCATCTGTGGCATATGAGACTCGGTCACGCAAATATGGACACAATCTCAAGATTATCCACGAAGAAGCTAGTACGCGGTTTATCGGACATAACATTCAAGAAGGATTCGGTATGCAGCCAATGTGAAAAGAACAAAGCTACCAGATCCACATTCAAGTCAGTAAACGCAGTATGTACTACTAGACCTCTACAATTGTTACATATGGACTTATTTGGTCCTAGCAGAGTTGCTAGCCTCGGAGGTAAGCTATATGCTTTTATAATTGTAGATGATTACTCTAGATACACGTGGGTATACTTTTTGACACGCAAGAATGATGCATTATCCGAATTTATCGCCTTTTGCAAGAAAGTACAGAATGAAAAAGGTTACATGATCACTCGTATTAGAAGCGATCATGGTGGCGAATTCGAGAATGCAGAGTTTGAGCAATTTTGTGACACACACGATTTTGTACACGAGTTCTCCTGTCCTAGGACTCTACAACAAAATGGAGTTGTGGAACGTAAGAACAAAACTCTATCCGAAATGGCCAGAGTAATGTTAAACCAGTTTAGTCTACCCAAATATTTCTGGGCTGAAGCTGTCAATACAGCTTGTTTTGTTCTCAATAGAGTTCTAATTTGACCCAAATCGAAGAAGACTCCATTTGAGTTATGGTTTGATAGAATTCCATCAGTTTTATATTTTAGAATATTTGGTTGTAAGTGCTTTATTCTTAATACAAAAGATAATTGGGAAAGTTTGACGAAAAGGCCGATGAAGGTATATTTTTAGGTTATGCGGCCAAGAGCAAAGGATACAGAGTCTTCAACAAACGAACTATGATCATCGAAGAATCAATCAATGTCACATTTGATGAATTGAATCAAATGACTATCGATGACAATGACGAAGATCTAACTGTACCAAGCTCAACACCAGCTGATTCTCAACCAAGCTCAGCACTAGCTGATCCTTCTAGAGAAGATCCATGAACCAGCTACCTTCAGAGTCTGCCGAAAAGACTAAAATTTACAGCTGATCATCCAAAGGATTTGGTAATTGGTGATATTACCAAAGGTGTAAGTACTCGTACATCCAGTAGAGATATTGTTTCTAGTGTTGCATTCATTTCACAGCTAGAACCCAAAACCATTGATGAAGCATGTAGTGATAATTTTTGGACAGATGCTATGCAAGAGGAATTAAACCAATTTGAACGGAATCAAGTTTGGGAACTTGTTCCCAAGCCTATTGATCATCCGGTCATTGGCACCCGTTGGGTATTTTGAAATAAATTGAACGAGAATGGTTTAGTGACTCGTAATAAGGCTCGACTCGTAGCTCAAGGATACAATCAGGAAGAAGGTATCGACTACGATGAGACTTATGCCCTAGTTGCAAGATTAGAATTCATTCGCATGTTATGTGCATTTGCATGTTTTTATAATTTCAAATTATTTCAAATGGATGTCAAGAGTGCATTTTTAAATGGTTTTATAAAAGTAGAAGTTTTTGTAGCACAACCTCCAGGTTTCACAGATTTTAAAAACCCTGATCATGTTTTCAAGTTGAAGAAAGCTTTATACGGTTTAAAACAAGCCCCTCGTGCTTGGTATGATCGTCTAAGCTCTTTCCTACTTGACAACGGTTTTTCAAAAGGCAAGGTTGACACTACACTTTTTATTAAGTCTTTTAATGGCAAGCTTCTCTTAATACAAGTCTATGTTGATGATATTATATTTGGATCTACTGATAAATCTCTTTGTTAAGAATTCTCTAAGTGTATGCAGAATGAGTTTGAGATGAGCATGATGGAAGAGCTAAAATTCTTTCTTGGACTGCAAATCAAACAAACTGACAATGGGATATTCATAAATCAAGCCAAGTACACAAAAGATTTGCTAAAGAAGTTTGACCTGGACAATGTCAAACCTATTGGCACTCCGATGGCAACTTCAACAAAGCTTGATATTGATGAACAAGGCAAGCCGGTCGACACACGTAAGTATCGAGGTATGATCGGTAGTTTACTTTATTTAACTGCTAGTCGTTCGGATATTATGTTTAGTGTTTGCCTCTGTGCACGTTTTTAAGCTAATCCAAAGGAATCACATCTGTGCACAGTTAAGCGTATCTTTCGATACCTTAAGGGCACTTCTTCTGTTGGCTTATGGTATCCCAAAACCAAGTCCTTTGACCTTATTGGTTACTCGGATGCAGATTTTGCTGGATGCAAAGTTGGTAAAAAAAAGTACCAGTGGCACATGTCATTTCTTAGGCAAGGCTTTAGTCTCATGGTTTAGTAAAAAGCAAAATTCTGTAGCCCTATCAACAACAGAGGCTGAGTATATCGCCGCAGGACGTTGTTGTGCTCAGATTTTATGGATAAAACAAACCTTAGAAGACTGTGATTTATTTTACATACATATTCCCATTTTCTGTGATAACACAAGCACTATTAATTTGACTAAGAATCCAGTATGTCACTCTCGCACTAAGCATATCAAGATTCGACATCATTTTCTTAGAGCTCATCATCAGAATGGAGATATTGACCTTGTGTACATAGACACTGAGAATCAATTAGCTGACATCTTCACAAAACCTCTAGCAGAAGATCGTTTCAATTATTTACGTCGAGAATTAGGAATTTTAGACGTCAATAATGTTAATTAATTTTGTTTTATGATTATATTTCATACGCAAAAACTGTGTTAGAGATAAGCCAATAAAGAGTCTGCCTGTCACCACAACTACGGTTGAAGCGAAGCGGTACTTAAGAGTTCCCCGGTGAACCTCCGCCAGCTGGGACAGTACTCCTACAGCTAATCTGAGACAGTCGTTGAGTAACAAAATTTAATCTATAAAATAATATTAATTATATTAATTGAAGGTTTAAAATTATTAATCTTTGAATTAAATTTTTGAAATGAGTCAAGGATGATGAGGAGATGTGATGATGATATATTAGCTGATTTTTGAGACTTAGTTATTGTCTACTGTACACTTGGAAATGCTCCGACAATCCAAGTTTCTAGATTTTATTATCAGTATTTTTTTTGAGGACTTGTACTGGATATTTCTTGATGTCTCTTGAACATCTTTTTATCTTTATGCGATGCGTAGTTTATCTTTCACATCAGTTTATTTATTTATTTATAGCATCTTTATCTGCTTCTATATTATAAACTGCCTGAGACAAATACATGCCTGTGATGTTATTTTTTTACTGTTTCTACCATTTGTCCTAATTTTTTTGTGTTTTTTCACTGTTTGTTACTTATACATTGATTGCGGGGGAGCTTTCTCTTTTGTAATTATTTTGTTAAGTGACAACGGGGGAGAAATAAGGATCTAACATCTTTTGAGACAATGCAGGATATGAATAATTTTACTTTACTATTTTTGATTTGATTCCAAGCTTAGATGTTATATCACTTATAGTTTGTCAATTATCAAAATGGGGGAGATTGTTGGCACATTGGTCATATGGTCAAACTGATTTTAATAATTGATCAAACTCTGTCTCGATATTTGGAGCTAGTCAGGATATCTCGGACTCTTGGACATGTTCAAGAACGACTATCTACTCAGTTCAAGACCGAAGCGGTGTTTGCCTGTTCGAGTCTGTATTTCTTTGAGCAATGTATTTTTTATTTTAATTGAGTCTTGGAATACTGTGTACACTGAGTCGTACTGGCAAATAGGCTATTCCAAAATGATTTCAAAATGTTTTTAAAACGTCCTTAGTTTTGAAAAACATTCGTATTTACAAAAGCTCCAAAAAGGTTTTCAAAAAGGTTTCCAAAATTCCCTAAAAACTAATTTTAAAAACCCTAAACTAACCCTGACAGAACTCGGCCAGAGTTCGGCCAGAGTTCGGTTAGTGGCCATTTTGTTTTTGAATTCCTTGGAACTTGGTCCTCCTATAGTTGCAGATTTGACCGAGATTTGCTCATCGAGTTCTGCCCGAATTCTGCCAGAATTCTGTCTTTGGAACTCCTATAAATAGAGAAGAATTTCGATCATTTTAACTCACTCATTCACTTTCAATCTTCTCTCTACTTAAAGCTTTCAGTCTTCCAAAGAGTTTTTCTCGAGCTTTAATTTTCAGATCCCAAGCCAATTACAATACTCTAGTCGATTTGCCAGTGCGATGCGGTCTAGAAGTTTCTGAGTGGTTGTAATCAGAAGGCTTGATAGAAGAATATCTCTTCACAATTGAAGTTGGATGAGTTCTTCGGATCAAAGCTCGCGTTGTAGAAGTTGCAAGGACTTCGTAAGAAAACTTGCAGTTTTGCCAATAGTGGATTCAACTGGTAGCAAGAGTTCTACCGACTGGATTAGTCCTCAACATAGGAAAACCAGTATACATCGCTGTCTTTGCGTTTACTTTCTTATCTCTGCCTTTACATTATTTAGTTGTGATTATTATTCTGTGATCTTGCTGCTAACATTTTTTAATTAGCATTATTCCGCTGCCAACTCTATTCACCCCCCCCCCCCCCTCTAGAGTATTGTGCTTTACGATTTCGTTCCTACACTTGCTACTTCTACCCAGTCCACCTATAATAAATATTCTATTATTAATAACTATCTTTAACGACTTACCATACATGGACTTCCCATATATGATCCATAATAATATCTACACACCAAACTAGTTATAACATCTATGCTACACAATATAACATATATAGTACCAAATCTTCCTATAAAGGTATTTTTATTACTAACATAAAATATTAATTTAAATTCTAGAAAAATATTTATATATCATTATTTATTATATTTTATTAATAAAAAATCTAGTACACAAGTCCTAGGTTGATTCTACAATAATGTTTCTAGACTAGGTATACGATTTGAGTTTCGAAACAATAAATATTTAAAATCAATAACTTTGGAAAAATTACAAAAAATAGACAAAATTATATATTTATCATGAAAACATGCAAAAAAATTAATTTGGTAATGGTATACGAAGTTTTAAATCAATTGGACACGTAGAACTTATGGATTTCAGTGTTTCAATATTACGGTAAAATGTCTGGATATTTAATACATAGCAAACGAATCCAAAATGATGCAAAACTATATGCCTGGAAAGCTTAGTAAGTCTAGTTTCTAACCAAAGATATAGAGAAGGTTGAAGTGGTCCAAAAGTGGATGGAAATTGGCTCGCAACATAACTGGTCTGTTCCGGACATCTTTTCGTAGAACAGACGTCCCGGCCAAACTGCAAGGAACCACGTGATCCGATAATCAGAGGACGGAGTAGAAACATAAAGGAAAGGTTTAATTTTGGTTTGTAGTCAAAGGACGAGAAAAAATATATGAAACCTATTCTAGAACTCGACTAACCTGCTGTAACCATCGGCCTTCGCTTCGATAAAGTTTTGCCCAAATAGATGGGTTGTGCACCTCTCCAATGAACTCGAGATGACTTCTAGGGTTGCTAGGATGGGAGAGGAGGTCGAAGTCATCATGATAGTGGAGGTGGAAGGCACAAAAATTGAGGTTGAAGGGGGAAGAAGTGGGCGACTAGGGGGTTTTGGTCGTCGGCCTTTACCAGGGTTTGGGCTCAGGTTTTATGTAGGGGAGGGGTGTGGCCGGCCACTTGAGAGGTTTTATAGGTATATTTTGATAGGATTTAGGGTTTGGGAGGTATTGGTTTTTGTTTGAATTAATTTGGTTAAGGTTTGAACCTGCAAAACTTAGTTATAGTAATAGGTGCACATGGGTTTCCATATTTAGATAGGTTGTTTGATTGAGTCAAAGATGCAAGAATTTTTGGCACATGGCTACGTTTAATTTGATCTAAAACAATCTTATATGGTTCCACTATGGGTTGGCAACCTAGGATGGTCCGTACTAAGTTGGGTTGACTAGGATTAAGTCCCAAAAATAATTCTAATTGATTATAACACCGAAATTGCACTATATGGGCCTTATGTGCCATTTAAAAAATAATTAGCACATGGAAACTCAATTGAGTGACACACCATTGGCATGTGCATAGTAGGCTCAAAATGGGAATAAACCATGTATTGGGTCAAATGATTTGGATAGGAGTTGAGCCTTAATTATTGTTTGGAAAATCAGTCAAATTTTATGGTAAAGACTAAAATGACTATTTTACCCTTAAAGTTGTACATGAAAAATATAGTAAAAGGGAACTTGTTTGAATGAGACATAATATATCAAACTGAAGGTGGACGTATCTAGAATTCAAATATGGAATTAGATTTGAGAAATTGATAATTGCTGTGTTTCAAAAATCAAAGCTACGGTAAAGTACTACTATAGTCATTATTGACTTTAAAATATATAAATATCAATATAAAAATAAAAAATTATGAAAAAAAAATCAAGGGGCTTATACTGATATTTGTAATTCGAATGGTGGTTGCAGATCTTCAAGAAGACCACTGAACTTCAGGAACTACTTGACCAAACTCTGTCCGACCTCAGTCCGAACTCGGGTCAAACTCGGATGGTTAGTTTCCTGACCAATTTGTGTTCTTAATGAAGTTAGGCTTTTTGTTTCATTGAGTATTGGATTTTTTGGCTAGTATGGAATGTGGACTAGGATACTTTATGGATATAAGGCTATTTTGAAAGTAGACTTTTGTAACATAGCCAATTGCCAATCCAATCAACTGTACATTTTTTCTAGACTCAATAAAGTGTAAAATACATAATAAAGTATAAAAAATGTCTTGATCAACATCCACAATCATTATTTGACGAAGACAATGAATGGTAGTAGTGTGGGAGTAGATGTTCTGCGTTTGTACCTGTAGCTACATTTTATTTGCATATATATCGACCAAAGTTTACGTTAATTATCATAATCATGTGTGACTATGACCAATGGGTCAATAATCTCTCCAATTTTGATAATTGACAAACTTTGAATTTATACCAAATAATATCAAAACTAACTTAAAATTGTATACCTTTGACCCATGCGATTCGATGTCTATGGGACAAGAATCCAAAGAATATTAAATCTACGAAAGATGATAGGAAGGATCATAGGATAGATAAGGTTTTGACCGGCCTTCTTACATTTAACAATTGTCACGCTCTTGTTCCAAAACACATAGGTACCCAAGGCATGATCATGCCAGCTGCACGACTAGAATAAGTATCCAAATTTAATGGACTTATCATAATCATAGTACGTTATAAAAGTAAACTAAATCTATTCATCTCAACTATGTCTTAATCCACATATAGGTAAATAAAACAAGAATGAACATCATGTAATATTGTTGGCCGCCTATAGTACATATGTTCAAAAAAACTCGAGAATAACGTAAGTTTGCAAAACTAGGCTAATGAGCAAGATATAACAGGAAAGTAAATAAAAAGTATGATAAAATGGTAAAGTAATATTACAAGCAATATATGAACTCTGCATCCGAAATCTTGCCATCTACCTATCTATACTACACGCACAGCAACAACCTGGAGAGATCACCAGGTCCTCAGAGGGACTTAGCAAGATACAAAAGAAACAATATCATAATGAACTATAAATAAACATGATAATGGGTTCACTAACCATGTATGTGTATGCACATCGAAGGCAACTTTGGTACGTATGAATAGGTGAAGGAATAAAGCATGGCATCCACTAGAGGCTTATGTATATACTAGAATACCTTCCGACCATGTTCTGACACGCAGTCAGCGACCGTTGTCATATATACTCTAGCAATACACTCATAACCGGGAAACTATAAACCCATAACCGGGTAAACTACTGCAGCTAATATGTAGCTTTTTATACGCCTACTAATATTATTCCCCACCCATGTCTTTTACTAGCCATATCCATGACTCAAATAATACATATCTCAATGCAAGTCACTAGCTAAACTCGTACTAATTCTATATGAACCGATACAAGAACGGCTCGTACTGGTAGCTAGTCGAATGTGTAAGATCGTGCCAACACAATGTATCTCACTCACAGTGTCGTGTAATGATACATTACAAGGCATAGAAGTTATTAAGAATAACTTCACAACTTTCTAGGTACGTCTCCTATAGACGTAAGTCAAACACACCCATACTCATCATAATATTGATGCCTCTATCGATGGAACCCAAGTTATACTTGGATGCACTCTACTAGATTAACACACTAGCAATACAAGAACAATATCATTAAATTGAAACAGTAACAAGATGGCAAGGTATCTTGCTTGGGATGTCGACAAGAGTATAAATTATCTGTCCGATTCCAACCTCTATAGTCGAATGATCACGAACTCATAAAATAAACTAAATAAATATTACCACAATACTTACCATATTTATACTTACCTTACTTAGACCAAACTTGTCATAAATAGCTAACTAGTCTATACTAGTATTCTACTATTCATAGCAACAAGTTATAATAATAAAATAATATTTATATACCACAAGTAGGTACTTTAATTCTGGGAAATATTGGTATTAAATTTTAAATATATATTATATAAATATCTCTTTAGAAAAATACACCAAATCGCTATATTTAAGCATCATCTGGTGTGATAACATTACTTCCATCACTTTAGATTTTAATCCAATTTTTCATTCAAAAATGAAGCATTTAGAAATTGATTATCACTATGTTCATGATATATTAGTCTTTCAAGAACTCCACGTTACATTCACACAGCCGATGAAGTTGTCGATATTTTCACAAAGGGTTTAATTTCCACGAGGTTTGATCCGCTCGCTGCCAAGCTCATCTTACATGAACACCCTATCAGCTTACGGGGGTGTGAAAGCTAGACTAAACCACCAGCTTCCATAAATCCAATTGCCTCATGATCACGTTCATCCTACACCAGAGTATAACAAGAATTTGTTATTATCCATCAAATGATTAGAAGACTCTTTGTAGAAGCAGGGTACCTTGACAAGAATTGGTCGTTATCATTATCATAATCTATATCTACTCATGAACAACTTTGTAACAAATCATTCAGGTAAAGGTTCTCACAATTAATATGTATCACTATAAATATCTGCACATGTTCTATGCCCTGCAGTGTTGGAAGGTACTTATGTGGAAAGTTACCATTGCCAATACAGGAAAGATAAACAATTTGCAGAGGAAAAAGCCCATATCGGTAGTATTATAAGATCTTGTGTTTATGAAGAGAAATTAGGTTAATAGAAGTAAAAAAATAAACAATTGGCTGAAACATTGTTACATGGTAACACAAATACCACCAATGGTAACAAAATCATGATAATCAGTTATAAGTACAATTTAATTAACTAAGGTTATAACAGGGGAGAAACAGAGGGTAAAGATTACCAAGGAGCATTCAGTTCCCACTGGATTGCTGAGTTAATCTCTACTACGCCTACAGCAATTGGAGGATCATTAGTTTCTACTGTGAATTGCATTGATGAACCATTCTAAATTTGGTACAGTTTTTTGGAATAAAATTTATATCTACCCTCATAAATTAAGGGTAAATTTGGTAACCCACTTTGATAAATCTGTAGATATTATAAAATCTTTCTTGGCAATTACGATTCCCATAAAAAAACTATCATAAAAATTAAAATAACCTTTTAAAAGTTTGCGATAAGCTCCTGTTAGGAAACAAGTTTAAAACTTTTCCCAAAAAAAAGCAACATGCCAAGGACTTAGCCCACACTTTCACACGTACGGTACACTGTTTTCCAACTTGAAGCCTCGTATAAGCCTTCCTGAAGACGCTTAGCTAAAATGCTAAATAATTGGAGAAGAGTAGAGCAATATTGGGACTTGTAACTATTCTTTCATTAACTTGGAGAATGCTTACAAGTTTTGGTAGTGAGAAACAAATGAGCCTTCCACATATTTATTATGTCTCATAGGGCTTACAGGAAGATTTTGGAATCAGCATATTCCAGCAATTATTATAGGAAATTCTAGATCCTAGAGATTTACAAGGAAACTTCTTGTCTATCCAGAAAGATCATGAGTCATCTAGAAAGATCTTGGATCTTTGGGAAGATCTTAAGCCTTCTGGAGGATTCCATTGTAATGCCCCTGTCCCAAAATACGTAGGACTATGTATGTAACATACCAGCCGTATAATAAATATACGTAACCTGTTAATGCAACATATAGATAGCCATGGTTCACTAAATCTCATCCACAAAATAAAGATATTATAAATCAATTATGAATTGTTATCATACAAGTTGCTGGGTGGAGGCAAATCTACTGCCAACTTTAAACTAGAAAGAAAGAAATAACAACATAAAGAAAACAAGCAGCAAGCATGATCCAAGATCATGTCGTCTTTGATAGGAAGGAGAAGATCACGATCTTGGCGGGAACTCCTGCAGAAAGTCAAGAAAATACACACCTGGAGAGATCATCAGGTCCTCAGAGAGACGTAACAAGATACATAAAAATATGTCATAATACTGAATATAAACTACATAACGATAATTTGGATGATAACATGGTCAAATACTCCATCCTTAAATTAGCATATCATCCCCCCAACCAAATAAGGACAGGAGATGGCACCCTAATCCATGATAAAGTATCTTTCCATACCATAAATTCGATGTAGTATCCGGACCACAATAAGGTTCAGTATTTTATCATCGAAGTAATGAACCAAACCTTCAACCAAACAAGGACAAGGTGAGGTGCGCTAGTTCGCAACAAAATACTATTCTAAGCCATGATCAGGCATAAGTACATAGACCGTACATATACCTAACGGATAAAGGTCACCTAACAACTCTAGGTGTAATATAATCGAGAATAGTGTATGGTCGCATGACCTCCAAGTCAAGTCAAGATAAATAGTACCTCAGTGGCGAGTCTAAATACTATATACAGTTCCTTAGTATCGAGCGATCTACAACATATAGTCTACCTATCGTTCCTCAGTAGCGAGCGAGTCTACGATAGATAGGGAGGTAGTCAACGTCCAATTATATTCTTTCCACCCAATGACCTAACTCTAGTAACTACCAGTCTTCTAGCATACAATCCTATTAGTAGTTATAACTTAACGCTCGTCCTATACGTACCGAGGTACGGTCGGTATGCAAGTCTAAAATTCTACATGTGACTCGTGACTCATGGCATACATGGGTCGAGGCCAATGCAGCACAAACAAAGGTGGTCTCTTAGTTCTAGATCGAATGTGCATAGAAATAAATAAATAACCAAAATATTACTAAACAGTAATTTGCATCCATATATGATTTAGAAGAACAATTTATAGTGCAAATAAATAAATACATATAAAATGATAAGCTAAAGTAAATGAATTGCAGATGGCAAGGTATCTTGTCTGGTAGTGGTGCCTGGTGTGTTACGATGATCATGATGGCACATAATTGACTTTGGTGTTAAAACTTTACAAGATGTCCTTCGATGATGGGACAAACTATTCTATCGAGTCTAGAATAGTCCAATTAGCTAGGGTCGACATAAGGAAGTCCAGTTTCATAAAAGAATAGGAAATACATTTAGCCATGGTCACGAATTGATAATCGATGGAATTGGTGTATATAATACATATACTATTTTGTAAAAATATTTATAATACTTGAAAATATATTTTTATTAGTTAAAATAATTTTAGAATAGTTCTTGACTAATACTAGAAAAGCATTCTATAATTTGGAAACTATATTTTATGGATCGAAATATTTTTAGGTAATACTCTGTAAATCTAGAAAATTATATTTTTGGGATAAAACTACATTTTAATGTCGAAACTATATTTTGGAAAAATAAATAAAAAAATAAAAAAGGTTAGAAATACTACAATAATATATATTAGATTTCTAATATCATTTATTAAAATCTGGCCTAAATTCTTTTCAAAGCATATATCATATATTTACCTATATTAACACCTTACATATACGTTCAATATACCTATACATATATACAAACATACCTACATATAATAAACATAAATATATATATTGACTTCTGAAATAATGATATAAAAATTGTATTTTGATATGATATAGAAAAAATATACTAAAAATAATAATAATTGAAATAATAATAAACCCTATCCGTTCTTAAATACTAGAGAAAGGAAGGGAGAGAAAATTATGAAAAGACGGAGAAAAGAGAGGGGGAAGAGAGAGCGGGAGAGAGTGGACTCATCGGTTGGCACGACGCTTCCTATCGGAGCCGGAGCGGAAGCAGGGCAAAGAGTGACGGCATCGAGTTTCATGGGTAGAAGGATCTCACCTATCGAACGTCGGGGCTACTCGAGGCGACGCCGGAGTACTGGGAAGAGGATCTGATTTGGAGGCTGGAGAGAGGAAGAACAGGCAGCACATGGCGATGCGGCGCTGGAACGGTGATGGCTAGAGAGGTCGGGGAGATTTGGTCATCGACGTTGGGGGACGGCAGGTGGTAGAAGATAGGTAAGTGGTAGTGATGGTGGTTTTTTCGCGGTGGGTTTGGGTTTTTGTCGATGGCTGGGATCAGACGGTTCTCAGATCCAAGGATCTGGTGAGTCGAGGACCACGGAGGCGGTAGGACTTTCGGCGAGGAGGGTGGCTGTCGTTGGCATGGAGTTAGAGGAGGCCATGGCAGTAATGGTATCGGTGGTGGTTCGGTGGAGATGGGGCAGGAGTTTGTCCGACGGTGGAAAAGGCAGGTGGCGACAGTGGTATTGGTTAACAGTAACATCAACGGGATCTCGGTCGGACAGTTAGGGTTAGGTTTTTGTTGGGAATACTGTCGGGTATCCGACACGGGGGCTAGGTTCGTGTCCTGCATGACACAAGGGTGTGTCGATGTCTGAGGTTGTCGGACAGGGAAGAGAAGACGTATATGTAAAGTTTACAATATAGTAGAAAGACACCCGGAGTCGGACTCGAGGCCAACACAGGCTAACACAAAAATATGGTGGATACGGACACGATGATGGAGATGAGGTTATGGAACTATTTAGGTTTCTAGGAAAAAGAGGAAGGGATCTCTCCTTATATAGTAGGTGGGCTCCTAGTTAGATAAGGAGTAGTAGTCCTTTAAATCCCCACTAGATAATCTCACATTAATTTAAATCAATTTAAAATTAAGCCAATAAAATTTAATCACAATTTCATTCACCATAAATATTTAAACATTAGAATAAATTTAAAATACATGTTTATAATTAAAAATAATTTCAAATAGTTTTCTAAAATCAAATTTTACAAATAATACATGAATTTATTTTCATGTACATCGCATGTAAAATAATACATAAGAAAAAAATTATTTTTGAAACTATTACAAATACTTGTGTAATAATTAAAATAGCCTTTATATAATAATAAATAAAATAAAATTAAGGTTTGGAAATTCTGGTGCAACCCATTTCATATTCAAACAATTTAGAAAATATTTTCACAATAGATATGGAAACAAAATATTTATTTTATATATTTATTAAAAATTTATAATAAAACTTTTGTAAAAAATAATTAAATACTTCATATATATGCATTCGTACTCGAGACACGAATACTAGAAATAAATAAAAAAAAAATCTATAGTAAAATTTTAGGGGGTTTACATCCACTATCTTCCACAGAATTCTGAAAGACCGCATAACCTTAGTCCGTAAAGTGTTATGCAAATCCGTCTCGGTGGGACATAATATTTTGGGCGTAACACTCTCCCTCCCGACCTATGGCATTGACATCCTCGTCAACCATGTCCAGTGAAAAACTCTTTGACCTCGGCCTCGAACTGTGCAACGTATCAACACGTTCCCAGCTGGACTCACCGTGTAGCATTCCCTTCCACTTAAAAATGTACTCAATATATGGAGAAATGCCTCGCCGATGAATGGTCCTCTAGTCGAGCACGGCCTATGTAACACCCAGTCCCAAAATATATAAGACTAGGTTACGTAAACATGTCAGCAACGTATCAAGTGGACTCCATTCCATCTCGAATACGTATATGCTGTCTATGTTAGGTAGTTATATCACTATATCACTATGATAATTCTATATCTTAATCCACTGGAAGTAAATCTTTCGTAAGACCAAGTACACTAATATTGGTCATGCATTACCACACGGGATCCTACATGCAAACAAGAATAAACAATATATAATAAAGTGGACTAGATTCTATTACAATTGTCTGAATAAGCTGATAGAAAAGAATATAGTTTATAAAACTAGGCCATATCATCAGAATAAAGTAATAGAAAATAATTATAATGTCGGATGAATATAATGAAGATATCAACCAAATATATACTTGAAATCTTGGAGAAACAATCACCAACTACCAACCTATCTACAATAGCAGCTCAACAAAGCCTAGAGAAATCACCAGGTCCTCATGGAATATAGCAAGATACATAATATACAAGCCTATTGTACAGTTTGTGTAACATGCAAGAAATAGACATAATTGAAACTATAGGATAATAATAAGAATAATAGAAATATAGGTAAGGTAACAAGTGACAGATAATTAGTATCATGTCATAGCATTGTGATGCTAAGAATGGCTAATAAAGGAATCATAACTGCAGCCCTGTGTGGTACTGACGGTCCTATAAAGAGCAGTCATGTGTAGAGCTCCATATATATTGTAAATCTCCATCGTAGTACCTGCGTAGAACTCTCGAGTTGAGAGTGGTCAAATAGTCAATCCTAGTATAGATCATGGTTTAAGTCGAGTCAAGTCAAGCCAAGTGATCTAGTCAAGTCATGTCAAGTCAGATCAAGTCAACGTCGTACTCAATACAAGTGACAAATAAAAATAAGTAGAAGTGTAGTGATCATGTACAAGGAGCATAGACAAGTAAAAATAGTATAGAAACTGATAACATGAAAAGTAACAATAGTATATGAGCATACATAAATAAACATTATATATTGGCAAGGTAAACATGCCTGGGTTCCTGAGAAAGAAAGTTGTGAATCTGATCATAGACCCAAAGTAGCAATGTCCCAAGAGCCTAAATTAAAATACTAATAATTAATTTTTAATATAGAATTTACTACACATGCACAAGTACATTTACTTTTATATATTTATTATGACATAGTAACAAACACAACTAACAAGGAAAGCTAGATGCTAGAGGTAGGCTCTAATTTATTAAATATAATTTAAGGAAAGTCACCTAACCTTCTGATCCTCTAATCAATATGACTCCAAATAATTGTATAAAATAAGTTACACATGTTTACTAGGTCTCTTCCCTAAGGTGCTAAGTGTTGCTCCTATTAGATATTTCGTGCATAAATATGAGATCGATACATTATAAGAGTCTTTTTGCTAATAATGACAGGTCATACCTATTAGTTATAACCAAATAAACCTATACAAGTAAACTAACTCATATGCCCTAAATGACAACTTTTGGTGAGGCTTTGGTTGCACAACTTCAATATTTTTCCATGCATGTCCCAACTATAGTCATTAATATAACCTAAAGTATAAACCTCTGATAAATTAAATAAATCTAATAATAATTCTTAAAAATTAGAACCTAATATTTTATAAAATATTTATTTAAGTCCTATTATCTAAAATAAATGCAACAACTATGACCAACTCAAAATATATTGGTTTTCTAGGTCGCATCGGTAAAATTTCTGAGTTAAACTTGTACCAACCTATATACTAAATGCAGAACATAAAATACATATTAAATATGAATTTAAGTTTATTTTCAAGAAAAAAAATGGTTGGCACTAACCTATATAAATTACGGGTACAATATTATGACTAAACTAAGCTTTCTGAGGCTTTAAATGTGCATTTCGGTGTCACGGACTTGTGCCTAACAACATACTATATATAACCAAAATTTATAGAATAAATAAATAGGTTTTTAACTAATTAAACAAGTCTTCAACATGTATCATAGGTTAGGCATACTTCCACGGCCATACTACATAAAATTTTGGGCCAAACTAGACAAGTTTCAACTTCAACATGTCGAAACTAAACTCTAAATTCAGAATTTTATATGCTGAGTCTGGCCTATAAAAAAAAAGTTTAATATTCCAAAAATCATGGTTTACAAATTTTAGTATTTAGATTAATATGTTATCAAGTTGTACAAAAAATATTGTAAAGAAACATGCATAGTTTGTGCTCAAAAAACAAGTAGGTGAAGTGTGTCAGATCTGAATTCAGATTTCTATACATTGAATTCGGGCTCAATAAATCAGAACTAATATGTCAAAAATCATGATTTACATAGTCTATTACATGGGTTGATAGGTTCCTAAGTTGTATAAAACTTTCGGTGAAGTAATCGTACCTATATTGCTCTCAACGATCATAAACAAAAGGGTACCTTAAACTAAATTCAAAATTATGTAGGAGATAAATTATCATGTAAAAATAGGTTTTTCATTAAATGATTAAGGTTTCCACTAGGTCAATGATATGTTTACATAGTCCTAAAACTAATTTACAAGTTTTGGGGTCAATATTGAAAGGGTAGTTACTTGAAAAGTAATTGGATTCCTAAAAATTCAATCGAAATTCAATGTTGTCCACTCTCACTTGTGAGGGTTGTTGTCATACCACGATCCCGCAGAATCGTTTCTCCCTGCGTGATCTATATGAAATCGATCATCCTCGCTTGGGCATAATGTATTACAAGTGTAACTTGCGCTTGCAAAAGACTATGACCTATATAATCACAAGATAGACAACAATACAGCAGAACAAACAAACAGAAATTGAAGCAATGGACATATAGAAGAAAATAAAATTGAACACAATGATAACAGAAACAAATTCTCTTTATTGATGTCTTTTGAACTGATTAAAAATCTCTTATTATGTCTCTGATACATGTCATACTTGGCTTATAATATCTCATGAAACATACAGAATTACAATGATCTCGTTCCATACATTACATCCTTTTATATAGAAAAAACATCTATTTAGCATATTCTTTTTCTAATTTTCGGCACCCAAGGATGAAGCTCTGACTATCGCTTAGGACTTCCCATCTCGATGTATCATACTGTAACGCCCCTGTCCCAAAATACGTATAGGTCCAAGAGATAGTACATTCCAACAACACTTCACCAATGTGCCAGACTACACTATAAGCCCATTGGCGAAATGCTTAAGTTGTAAATCATGATAACAACACAGCAATACAATACAAGTCACAGGTCACAGCTAATCTTATCCACACAGAAATATAAGATACACGATATCAAGTCCAATAAAATAATATTAATAAAAAAGATCTGTCTAGCAAGAAATAGAAATAATCACTGTACGGGTAAGACATCCCGAAACTACAGTAAAAAAAATAAAGTAATCCACTACATATCCACTGAAATAAAAGAAAATGAAATAACAAGTCTATAACTAAAGAGACATGTCTTAAGAGAAGTCATCGACCACTATCTCATCTTCCTGCGAAGGTACGCCACCTGTCTCGACTCCAGAACCATATACCTCCGGGTAGTCCTCCTCTCTAACTAAGCCTGGAGAGATCACCAGGTCCTCAGGGGACTAGTAAGATACATAATATACAACCTACTGTACAGTAAATAACATGCAAAAAGGAAGAAAAGTAAAATAGATAATGATCAATAAAGATGCCTCAATATCGTAATGACGCTCCTGACCTCGAGATAAAAGATAACTCTCTACTGCCGAAATGCCATAGGACACTCCCTGTCCTAGTGACGGGATAATAGGTCGATAAGATGTCTCTAACACTGTAACACCATTGGACGCTCCCAGTCCTAGAGATAACAGGGCTAATTTCTAACAATCAATCACGACTATAGGTCAAGTCAAATCAAACTCAAGGGCGAAGGTAGAAGACTAGTAATATCGTCACAAGACTCACATGGAACGATAATGGCATAAGATGGCTAAATAAGAAACGTGTACGTAAAATAAGAAAGTAGTTGTAATATCAACATGAATAACAGATAACGAAATGTAACGGAAAAGAATTAATAGTATAGAAATGCATGAAAATAAACTGTACAATTTGGCAAGGTATACTTGCCTGGTAGTAGCAACAAGTCCCGGAAACAACTCGTCAAGTCAGAGAATCTCGAAACTTGAACTCCTACAGACACCTCCGGATACTGAAACAGATATTTCCAACGTGTTTAGAATAGTCAAATTAGCTAGGATAGCCTACCCATAAGTCCAATTCTGGACACAGGGGTAAAACGGTACTTTTGGATCAAAACGATATCCGTCATTGGACCCATTTTGAACCGAAATGTGTGCCAACATCTATGGTCTCTACACTTATGAAACTACATGTCTATGGGTCCGATTTGATGAGACAAACCCAACCATATATCCAAATTTGGATTCCGGTGGGCCGCGCACAAATTTGCCCGTCGAATTGGGTCGCGGGCTCGCCAAAGTAGCGTTCCGGTCGACCTTCTCAAAATCGGACCAAACTTGGCGTACAGGACCAAAAAAATGATACGGTCTTGTTGGCATAAGTTTCGTCTCGAGTTGACGAACGTGTAGAAAGTAATTGACTTATTTACAAAGAGGCCGATATGAGAAATTTTGATGGATATGCATCGAATTCGTCGTGCGCACGTAACCAATTCGAGTTCCGTCAAATCCCACATGTCTGTAAAGTCGATACGCACCTTTCGATGCTTTTGGTTCGCGACCACATCGCTCGGTTTGTCGGGAGGCACCCCGTATCGGTGGGTTTTTTGAAAATTTTAATCTGTTTTTAATGTATTTTTTGTGATTTAGAAAACAATTTTCTCCCTGCACAATCAATGAAATTTGAAATTACAAAATAAGTTCTGGAGTCCTATATGTTGTCTTCAAACATGGGTAATTGGATTTCCAAAATTCTTCGTAAGTTAGCAGAAATCTTCCTTCAAAAACAGGGTTTCAACCTTCCGGTCTATTAAAGAGGTTTGTAATTTTTGTCCGATTTTGACCAAATTATTCATCGCGATTAGATCGATCCAACCCAAGCTAGTATTTAGGGGTTCTATTTGGTTAGGTGGGCTTCTAAACAAATCAAGTAGATCGAGATTTGGTCGAGTATGTGTGAAGAAAATTAGTCGAGAAGTAAGGTACATGGCGCTACTACTGCTTTGTGCGCTGCTCTCTTTTTACGCGATCTCCGGCGATCGACGACGGTCTCTGGTATATCAGGCGTCTCGTAAGGTGGCAGAGAATTTGCTGGGATGTTAGGGAGGCCTCTGCGTCGTAGGATCGAGAGTTGGGAAGGAAATATGCTAGGGTCGGATTCAAAGTTGCCTCTACGATGACTCAAAGTTCTTCTGCGATTATTTTCTATTGCTTTCAAATTATTCTAAGTTGTTCCCTTGACTGAAAAAGTTTATTTATCCTTCTGGCCGCTCACTGGGTGTTCCATACAATAAGTCTAAGTATGTGTGCTGTGATGTAAGCCCACTTCTCAATTTTTTTATATTTTATTTTAATTATGATTAACTTTTAAGGTCATTACGATTTGTACCTAAGCTCATAAAAGATCTATGATCATATTATGGTCATTTGGCCCTTATATGCTTTATATAAGAATTGTTTTATTATTTTATAGCTTATTACAATTTTTAGAGATTTATAGATATTTATTTATTAAGGTTTAATATTTTAATGACTTCCAAGATTTAACAATAGGTTTATTTGAGACTATTTTGAGACCCAGTATTTTATGTAGGCTCTAGTAGGTTATAAATATTTTCTATAATTTTATAGAATTTTTATGCAATTTTTAGATATTTATTTTATTAAGTTTTATATATTTTAAAGGCTTACAATATTTGTTATGAAGCCATTTGAGATTAATATGAGATAAATTATTTTTATTTTTATTCTAGGAGGTTAGATATATTTTCTGTAATTTTCTAAAAAATTTTAGGAATTTTTAGGATTTTATTTCAGTTTATTTGACCTTAGTATGATTTTTAAATCATTTTCTGTAATTAATTGTCCAATCATACCCAATCAGCGCTGGCCGGGCCCACCCGTCAGCCATTGCAGTGCCTAGTCAGCAAGTGCTGACGGTACCCGCCCTATGTATATATTTTTTTTCGCTGAACAGAAAACCCTAATTTAATTCTGGCCGATTTTGAGGAAACTTGTTCTAAGGAGACCCCCGACTTCCCGAGGCGATTGCGGACAACTTCGAACTCCTTTTTGCGTGCCATTCCTTTTTTGGACTCGTATTCAGGTATATTTCGAATATCTAATTTATTTTTATTATCTCCGAACCTTAATTTTTGTAAAATTTGTAGAGTGTCGGTTGTTCGAAACATGACACGTTTAGGTGTTTTCGAGATTCCGGGAGGACCGAAAATCAAAATCGTGAACCGTTTGAAGTTTCGGAAAGCTAACACAGAGCTTTACGACATATATTTTTACCAAAAATTAATTCGTTCATCTAGTTTTTTAGTTATTCTGTTGAACTCAGAATTGATCGGTGAATCACCATTTTGGTCACGATTAGCCATAACGGCAATATCTTTTGACCAAAACGTGAATTTGCGGCACGGTTGATTCCAGCGCACTCGTGGTGCTGAAATCTACCAAGGTGTACTTTTAAAAGCTTGAGTTCACGATGTTTGACTAGATAGTCAATTGTACGTCTCGATTTGTATGCCATGGTTTTCAAAATTGGAAACATGACTTTTTATGGCCAAAGTTGCATGTTTAGATTATTATTAGGTTAAATTAGGTTTTTAAGTAATTTATTTCAGAATTAACTATTATTAGATTAGTAACCCATTAGCCACTTATTCCATGAATTTAGATCTAGAACCTTAGAATTAACTTGTAGTTTTCGTGCATGGTTCGTGGTACGATATATGTTATAGGTTGACAGCTTCTAGATCGACAATCCCCATATCCTCGACTTGTGACTACGGTTTGTGCAAGGATTCAGGCAAGTGCACTTTCTGATTGCTTTCGATTCATAGTAGTCTTTCCATTTTATGTTTATACATAAGCTCTTACTTGTAGACACATTGTTACACGAATTAGTGTCATGGATCTCTACATACTATATTTCGTGATTGTTGTATTTTTGTGTTTCGAGACTTGTTCGAGTCCATGAGTACTAGTCGGAAAGGAAAATATCTTAGTAGACATGTGGACTACCCAGAACTATCTCCCGTATCTTTCGTGGAGAATAGCCGCTACACACGACATGTACAGACTGACTGATTTACCCCCTAGTTGTTCACATGTCGAAACTGATATTTTAAAATATATAGATAGTTGTCTTTTATTTGTTTTTTTGTTTTCTTCACCGCTTGCCATGACATCAGTTACTTTCTAGTTTTTATCTCACATATGTTATTTTCATATCATGTAAATTCTATTGTGTTCTCGCATTACCGTCGATTTGTGTGCTTGTTCCATTCCTGACTGAAAACTAACATTTTTTAGGTTACCTGTGGCTTCACTTAGCTTTGGGAGATACTGGTGTACTTGCAGGCAGAAACCAAGAAATTAGATAGATGTGGTATCATTTACATTAATTGTAAGAACCTTGTACTTTCTTTAAAAATAAATGTTGTAAATGTTGTAATCAATTTAGAAATGTGAATGAGCAATAAAGTTTATTTTGAGCATTTATTTATTGCGGGCTTGACAGCGTTCTACCGCCGACTCTGTAGCGTAGGCTGGCTTGGACACTCACTCGTATCCCGAAAAGCGGGTACGGGTCGTGACAAATTTTTGTGGTGGCCCATGCAGGTCGGATTTCGCAAATGATTTCGAACTTGTGGTAGTACTTAAGTTAGTTCTACTACTGCAAGCCTGCGACTAGGAAGTGCTCATTCACAATGAGAATTGATTTGATTTTAGGAGAATACCAGGACTAGGAGTCCCTTATTTAATTCTATTGTTAGGTAAATAAGGTTGCTACATAGGCCATGTAATTCTATTATATTTTAATACGAGTGTATGATCCAAGGTGGGTAGAATATACGTTTGGTAAGTTAGGCCTTTATAGAATTCAATTCCTAATTTTGATCATTTTTTTGTGCCATTTTATCTTCTGCCTTATCTAAACCTCGTTTTATTTTCAAAATTATTTTGCGATCGTTTTGTTTTCAAAACTGGCACTTTTATTCAAGGACATATACTTACATTTTCTTATCATGATCGACTTATTTGAATTTATAGAAGCTCCTTGAAATTCTTATGGATATAGTTGAAATAATTTTTGATGACTTATAATGGTAAGGGAAATGCGCACTATCCCCATTTATTTGAATTATGGAGACTGCGGGTTCACTGCAGTCAGAAGCGCACTGACGTGGCTTGATCCCTAAGTTGAATTAATTTCAAGTATGCGTAGGTTGTCAAATATAAATAAAACTATATCCTAGTTGTATTATTGATCTTTTGATTTATATGCCAGTATTGGGTAGAGTTGGTAGAGTGTTCGATAACATATTATACTTGATCATTAAATCAAGGGTTCACGGCAGCCAGATGTACACTGGCAAGGCATGGATTCTCGGTTAAATGACTTCAGATATACTTATGATTTTCGAATATCCTAGAGGCTATATCTATTATTGGCGTACGACTATTAATTTTTCGAAATTGATTTGATGTCTTACTTGTTGTTACCACCTTCTCAACAATTGCTAGTTCTCTCTTTCTATCATATTTCGATTATTTTCTTAACCAAGCCTAGATTTTGACTAACCCTTTTGACTATAATTTGTGGATAATATTTTTTGTCGTGCCTAGTCGTATCCTTTGAAATTTTGTGGACGAAATTTTTCTAAGGTGGGTAGATTTGTAAGCCCACTTCCCAATTTTTTATTTATTTTAATTATGATTAACTTTTATGGTCATTAGGATTTGTACCTAAGCTCATAAGAGAGCTATGATCATATTATGATCATTTGGCCCTTATATGGTTTATATAAGCATTGTTTAATTATTTTATAGCTTATTATAATTTTTAGAGATTTTTAGATATTTATTTATTAAGGTTTAATATTTTAATGACTTCCAAGATTTTACAATAGGTTTATTTGAGACTATTTTGAGACCCAGTATTTTATGTAGGCTCTAGTTGGTTATAAATATTTTCTATAATTTTATAGAATTTTTCTGTAATTTTTAGATATTTATTTTATTAAGTTTTATATATTTTAAAGGCTACCAATATTTATTATCAGGCCATTTGAGACTAATATGAGGTAAATTCTTTTTATTTATATTCTAGGAGGTTAGATGTATTTTTTGTAATTTTTTACAGTTTTTTAGGAATTTTTAGGATTTAATTTGAGTTTGTTTGGCCTTAGAATGATTTTTAAATCATTTTCTGTAATTAATTATCCAGTCATACACAGTCAGCGCTGGCTGGGCCCACTCGTCAGCCACTGCAGCACCCAGTCAGCGGGTGCTGACTGTACCCGCCCTACATATACATATATATATATACATATATATATATATATATATATATATATATATATATATATATATATATATATATATATATATATATATATATATATATATATATATATATTCGCTGAACAGTAAACCCTAATTTAATTCTGGCCGATTTTGAGGAAACTTGTTCCTAGGAGACCCCCGACTTCCCGAGGCGATTGCGGATAACTCCGACCTCCTTTTTGCGTGCTATTTTTTTGTTGGATTTGTATTGAGGTATTATTTTCGAATATCTAATTTATTTTTATTATCTCTGAACCTTAATTTCTGTAAAATTCGTAGAGTGTCGGTTGTCCGAAATATGACACGTTTCGGTGTTCTCAAGATTTCGGGAGGACCGGAAATCAAAATCATGAACCGTTTGAAGTTTCGAAAAGCTAACACGGAGCTCTACGACATATAATTTTCCCAGAAATTAATTCGTTCATCTAGTATTTTAGTTATTCTGTTGAACTCAGAATTGATCGGTAAATCACCGTTTTGGTCACGATTAGCCATAACGGCGATATCTTTTGACCAAAACATGAATTTGCGGCACGGTTAATTCCATCACACTCGTGGCATTGAAATCTACCAAGGTGCACTTTCAAAACCTTAAGTTCACAACGTTTGACTAGATAGTCAATGGTACGTCTCGATTTGCAAGCCATGTTTTCTAAAATTGGAAACAAGACTTTTTATGGCCAAAATTACATGTTTAGATTATATTTAGATTATTATTATATTAAATTAGGTTTTTAAGTAATTTAATTTAGAATTAACTATTATTAGATTAGTAACCCATTAGCCACTTATTCCATGATTTTAGAACTAGAACCTTAGAATTGACTTGTGGTTTTCGTGCATGGTTCGTGGTACGATATATGTTATAGGTTGACAGCTTCTAGATCGACAATCCCCTCATGCTCGACTTGTGACTATGGTTTGTGTAAGGATTCAGGCAAGTGCACTTTCTGATTGCTTTCGATTCATAGTAGTCTTTCCATTTTATGTTTATACTTATGCTCTTGCTTGTTGACACATTGTTACACGGATTAGTGTCATAGATCTCTACATATTATATTTCGTGATTGTCGTATTTTCGTGTTTCGTAACTTGTTCGAGTTCATGAGTACTAGTCGGGAGGAGAAATATCTTAGTAGACATGTGGACTACCCCGATCTATCCTCCGTGTCTTTCGTGGAGAATAGTAGCTGCACACGACACATGAAGGGTGCCTGATTTACCTCTTGTCGTTCACATGTCGAAACTGATATTTCAAAACACATAGATAGTTGTCTTTTATTTGTTTCCTTGTTTTCTTCACCGCTTGCCATGACATCAGTTACTTTCTAGTTTTCATCTCACATACGTTATTTTCATGTCTTATGAATTCTATTGTGTTGTCGCATTGCTGTCGGTTTGTGTGCTTGTTCCATTCCTGACTAGAAACTAACATTTTTTAGGTTAGCTGTGGCTTCACTTAGCTTTGGAAGATACGGGTGTACTTGTAGGCAGAAACCTAGAAATTAGATAGATGTGGTATCATTTACATTAATTGTAAGAACCTTGTACTTTCTTTAAATATAAATGTTGTAAATGTTGTAATAAATTTAGAAATGTGAATGAGCAATAATGTTTCTTTTGAGCGTTTATTTATTGTAGGCTTGACAACATTTTACCGCCGACTCTGCGGCATAGGCTGGATTGGACACGCACTCATATCCCGAAAAGCGGGTGCGGGTCATGACATGTGACATGTGTGCTTTGTTGAATTTCTAAAAGATACCAAAACGAAGAACAATGATTCGAAGCACACCATTCATAAAATGATTCGCAACAGCTTTTGGTTCATGTGATTAATTATCTTTCATTATCTTTTTGACTTTCATGCAAGGTGTTATTCAACAACACAATGAGTAAACACAGCATACTATTCTTTATTTTAAGCGTGAAGCTAAAGGATCTTCGAAGGGTTCAACACTACTCACATTTATAAGACAGTTCCTACCACGATCGCATAGCCTTCAAAGCGATCCTTCGCAAAATCCCAAGTCCAACAAGGCTTCATCGAACCAACCATTATCATAAGGCGTCTTGCGGGTCGGGGCACTACAATATATCACTCAGAAAAAAGTTTTGCCCTTGAAAATTAAAATAAAACTCATCCCCAAAACTTTAACCGACTTTTATGCGAATTCTCAAAGATCAACTTGCACCATTTAACATTTCTTCGCAATATTATGATTGATTTCAAATGATGTACCATCTCACCACAATATCTCAATTTGATTCAAAGTAGTTTACCATCCTTGTTCTTTCCTCCAACACTCGTGCAATTTTCTTAGCACATGATAATCCTTCCCGTGGCTTCGTTTGAATTTAGCATACCACTTAGTTGGAATCATACACATATTTTAGGCATCCCAGAAACACATGCACTTCAGCCATGTTCAGTGATAGAGAAAACGAACGAGCAACGGTGTAATCTTATCTCCAAACGTCAGCAATTCTCTGAAGCATCTCGTACAGTCTAGATTTCATTATTCAAAATAGTTGGTTTGGGGTTTGAATAATGAAATCAAGACTATACGAGATGCCTCAGAGAATTGCTAACGTTCAAAGATGAGATTACACCGTAGCTCATTCGTTTTCTCTATCACTGAACTTGGCTGAAGTGCATGTATTTCTGGGATGCCTAAATTATGTGTATGATTCCAACTAAGTGATATACTGAATTCAAACGAAGCCATGGGGAGGATTATCATGTGCTAAAGAAATTGCACGAGTGTTGGAGGAAAGAACAAGGATGGTAAACTATTTTGGATCAAATTGAGATATTGTGGCGAGATGGTACATCATTTAAAATTAATTGTAATATTGCGAAAAAATGTTAAATGGTGCAAGTTGATCGTTGAGAAGTCTCATAAAAGTCGGTTGAAGTTTTAGGGATGAGTTTTATTTTAAGTTTCGGGGACGAAACTTTTTCTAAGTGGTATATATTGTAGTGCCCCGACCCGCAAGACACCTTATGATGATGGTTGGTTCGATAAAGCCTTATTGGACTTGGGATTTTTAAAGGATCGCTTTGAAGGCTATGCGATCGTGGAAGGAATTATCTTATAAATGTGAGTAGTATTGAACCCTTCGAAGATCCTTTAGCTTCACGCTTATGATAAAGGATAGTATGCTTTGTTTACTCATCGAGTTGTTGAATAACACCTTGCATGAAAGTCGAAAAGATAATGAAAGATAATTAATCACATGAACCGAAAGCTGTTGCGAATCATTTTATGAATGGTGTACTTCGAATTATTTTAATGAATTGTATGCTTGCATGCTTGGCAATAAATTATATGACAGGTGAACAAAAAAGCCCCAAATACTTGGGCAGTAAGTATATCAAGCCTTAGCTCGATGAATAGATGGTAACTTAGATGCTAAGTCCCAAGAATTGGGCGGTGAGTACATTGAGTTTTGTTGGAAAGATGTATGGTATCAAAATGTGCGAAAGAGATTGAGTAACAATATTCTATTATCCTGTGCCGATGTAGAATATTGGTTACGCTAAGACCCTGGATTGGGCAGATGATAATGTGAGTGTTGGCTCAAGGATGGAAATACGAATGAGAACGATGGCTTATTGAGAAAGATGGCTTAATTACTTAGTTTTCCTTATCATGCATTATATATCTCTTCATAGATAAGTTGCATATATTTGCATGGTCATGGACAACTTGTCGACAAGGTGGTTCCTCGAACGGTATTCCAAGGCCTTGGAAACTGATTCATCCTGGGGGGAACCTCGTACTGAAGTAGTAGCACAATGCTGAAGTAGTAGCACGGTGATTCAGGAACCTTCCGGATTGGGCTAGCTACCCGTCACTGAAGGGGAGCCATCTAACCATAAGTCTAAGATGGCATGTAGTCAGTGACCTTCATATAGATAGGTCTAGTGCTAATGATGTCTTATGTAGGCAGAGTAAGTTATTACTCAATTACATGAAAGGATGTCGGCTGTTGGTAAGAATCACTTGAACGGTGACAATTATATTGAATTATGATATTGTTCCTAACAATGTCTTGTACAGGCTGAGTAAGTATTATAAACATACAGGGATGGCTACATGACCATGGGTAAGAATCACCAAAGGATGATAACTGTATGCTTTAGATTATGGCTATAAGATGCATGCTTTACTTCTGTTGGATAAGAACTGATAATTGACCCTAAGGCAACGAGAAAGACCACTTTTAATAATATTCTACAACATGATTACTTAGTGTTGTCTTCTTAGGTGAGTTGGGCCAGCAGCGTTCGCCAGTACATTGATGATATACTGACCCACGTTGTGGGCAATATTACAGGTGCATGCGTATGGGGGAAATCGTTTGATCAGTGCTTGGCATCGATGAATCAGATGGGTGCGCAAAAGCTCTTCTTACAAGACGATGTCTTCTGCTATATGGGACATAATGTATGGAACAGTGTAACTCAGATGTACCAGCAAGATTATAAGCAAAGTCGGCATGTTTGGTTGTATAGCCTAAATGGAAAGTGTATATTCAGTTAGCTATTTAAGAGTCTTGTAATCAGTTGTAAACTTTGTATTCTGCTGCAAGTCTTGTAATCCTTTGTATTTATCAATAAAGAGATACATTTCTTCATATCTTGTGTGACTTCAATTTATCTGCTTGATTTTGCTGTGCCGTCGTTGTTTTCTGAGAAATACCAGGAACTATAGGTTTTGCCGTATACAAGTGCAATCTAGACTTGTACGGCATCACGCCCAGTGGCTAATTTTCGATCCTCCGGGATCGAGGTGTGACACGGGGCACTACGTAATTACCCACCGAGAAAAAGTTTCATCCTCCAAACTTAAGGACAAACTTACGATATCCATAACAACGATAGTTATCATCATTCGCCATCATCAATCCATAAAATCATAATTCAAGAACACATCAAAACTCATATTCAATAACATATCTCTATCAATCAATTAAACATATATCGGCATCAAAAAATATTTACAGACTTATTATATGGAATGTTCACCTCATCAATGATATCAAGTAGACAAAGGAATTTTGATTCAAGGAGACATATTCAAATTGTAACGAATCAACATTTGGCCAGAGGATCGTATTGCTCTGATATCATTATGTCATGATCCGATCTCGCAGGATCATTCTTCCTCACTTGATCTCCGCAGAATCGATCGTCCGCGCTTAGGCGTGATGCGTGGAAGCTAAATTATGCTTGTACAAGGCCAAGACCTGTACAATGACAAGAAAGACAATATCGCAATGGAATAAACAAGCATGAATTTAAGCAACAAACATATAGCAGAAAATAGAATTGCACACAATGACAACAATGACAAATTCTCTTATTGATGTCTTTTGAACTAATTACAAAGCTTCCATTGTCTCTCTGATACTTGTCATAGTTGGCTTACAATCTCAAATAAAATATACAGAATTATAATGATCACGTTCCATACATTACATCCATTTATATAGAAAAACCAACTCTTTAGCATATTCACTTTCTGATTTCCAGCTCCCAAGGATGAGGCTCTGGCTATCGCTCTAGACTTTCCATCTCGATGTATCTTGTACCTGCATGCAAATTGGTGGTGGACCAGTACATCAATGTACTGGAGATAGAACAAAGGATTCATCGTCTGAAACGATCATTAAGTAATTTAGTGAAAAAATATTTATGTAATAATGATCTTACTACTTTTACCTATGTTCATTTTATGCAGTACAGAGTCAGATTACATTTTTTAAAGCCATTTCAAAAACCAACATTTTATATTTCACATTTCTATCCGGTAGAACTATAGGGCCAATTCCATACATGAAAAATATTCTATTTATCCTGATGTGCACAGAGTATCTTGTGAGCCATAAAATTTCATTAGGGACCATAAAAGAAATATATTATGCATTGCTCATTCTTTCTCTTGGTAACAACTAGCAGCATATTAGTAGTTCAGTTCTATATCTATTCTCAATTTATGTAAACAGATTTTATGGGAGCAGTTCATATAAGAAAACACAAATTCATAAACGGACATCACCGTTTGGTGATTCTTACCCAAGCCATCGATCCATCCTTGTACCAAATGAGGATTAGCATAAATATAATATATCCGTCAATATTTTCTTTTGGTCTCTGCAATGTTAGGCTCATAACAAATTCTACATATGTATGCACCACCAGATTAGCAGTTGTGACTCAAGGCTCAGCTTTGCACTAATACATGTGCATATCAGCAGTCGTGACTCTCGGTTTATCTCTTCACTGATACATAAACGTACTAGCATCTGCGGCTCAGGGTTCGCCTCTTCACTAACCGGCATCCTATCTACATGATGGTCCATGGGTCCATTCCCATGATTAGTTGTTGTGACTCTTTGTCTCATCTCGTCGCTAATAGACACAATACTATCCCTAATCGTGAGGTCTAGCATTCACCTCAGGGACACTACTACAATCTCTCCTAGGTTGATCGATTTCCAGTGTCCCAGGAACCGTCGAGAGACTATTACCTTGTGCACAAGTTGTCCAAGACCAATGCATGAATATAACTCTATTAGATAAATCTCTATGACATAATAGTATCGACAAGCAAATATTCTTTCATATATCTTCTTTTCATTCATTCAAACAATAGAGTCAACACAATGCTCTTCACTTTTCATTTATCTCATAGCTAATGCTCCTATATAACACATTCATTTATTTCCTATTACAACATGTACAAGTCCGTCTGTACATATCTAAAATTTAAAATATATTTTAAGATATAGGTCATCGTTCATCTTTTGTAACATGGTAACAGTCCTGTACAGATTAAGCACATCAATCTACCTTTGACAGTATACAAATTTAGAACATGTAAGCATTCATTATGTTTGTTCTTATTAAGCATAACAAGGTTCATTGAATCAGGACAACATTTTAACTTAGCATGCAACATCTTATCTTTTCTTAGCATAGCTTGGTTCGTGCACTACACAATATGCAAATTCTCTATTAAAGTATATACTGAGTCATCATACTAGCATTCTCAATAATTACGGACTTGTTTCTAACAGTAAGAATTCAATCAAAAAGCACAAATTCTTAGTAGGCGCAAAAGAATCAGAAAATGAAGTCCTTGTTCACTCACCCAGATCAATCATCTTCTGTTCCAGAGCCAAAAATCCAATTCCTCTGTCATATTGCCATCCCATAGTGGGGTAGTACAGTTGTTCGGAGAGGAAAACAACATATCCAGGGCTTGAAACTCCTTTCTAGGAAAGGTAAGATGCTAGGCTACCCTCTAAGATTGCTCCCCCATGGCTATACCTTCTTGATTGGTCGTCGAAAGCCTCCGAAGTCACTAAAATTTCAGCCAACATACCCCTATACAACCCGCCAGCTATTGGCTGTTAGGGAGATGAAAAATGTTATGAAAAAAGTAAAAAAATTATGGGGAAGGATTTCTAGTCTGTAGGGAAGGTTTATAATGAGTGGTGCCCAAATTTTAGGTAGTAAAATGAGTGGGAAAACTAGAAAACTACCCACTTACACCACCAATTCAGCCACACAAGGCCGCCACCTATACCCAGCTTTGAGCTGTTGTACCCTAGTGTTTAGGTGCCCTAAATTGATTCTAAGACCTCTATAATAGGGTTTGGTAAGTCCTCTAGAAGTTAAAGTTGGTTTGGTGAAGTTTTGGTTCACCTATAAGGCTAAAACAAAAGACATACACTACCCAAAACCAATAGATTGTCCCATTTTTATAGCTGTTATTCCCTCAAGGTTTTTGGCCATTAATTATGTTTAAACCCTGTAGGTTTTGACCCTACTAGTCTCCTATAGGTTAGGGTTAAGTTGGTGAACCATTGGGTCTTGGTTTTGGGCCATTTTGATGCACCGATAGACTAGTGTAGCTCACTAGACCATTTTTTTAGAAAAATGTCCTATTAAGGTGTTTAGGGAGTATGTAGGGGTCCATTTGAGTAGGACACAAGCTACGTAAATGTTATAAAATTAGTCTAGATCATGACGCACCTTTGGGTCGAAGTGGTGTCCCCAATTTCAATTGGAAGGAACATAGGTATTTGACCTATTTTGAACAAGGTTTTATACGTGAATGTTTTGCTATAATAATGAAGGACAAGGAGACGTGTTTGAGTGGGATATGAATGATATAAATGTAGAAGGGCTCGATTAGGTCATGTATGCAAATTTTATTGAAAGAAAATAGCTAGTGTTGTGCTACTTATAGCAAAACTACGAGAAAGGGTTTATAAGTCATTTAATAAAACAATGCTTATTAATAATTAATTATTAGTTCAAAATAAAGAAAAAAAAAACCCTGATATTTATCCAATTTATTTAGATGGGTTTACAATCTAGCCACCTTAGAAAAATTATGTCCTCAAAATTTAGTCACTTCAAAATTGAACCCTTCAAAATTCAAAATTTTAAAAATCCTCTAATTGTATTTTTCTTAAATCAAATATATATATATATATATATATATATATATATATATATATATATATATATTCCAAATTTTTAATACATTCCTCAAGATGCTCTTCTCCTCAAGTCAAATATCTATCCCCAATTTTTTTTCCCCGCATTAACTCAATAACCCTAAATGTTATTCTGAAAATTCTTGAAGTAAAAAGAACTAAAATCTCTCAATCTTAATTTACTTGATTGCCTTATCAACCACTTTCTAAGTGTTCCACCTTAAATATATAAAATTTCCCTTTCTAATTTGACTTTGGCAAAACCACTTCTACCTACCTTATTATCCTTCAATCCTTCATAACACAAGGTTATATCTTATGAAATCGCCTCAAGGTTTAAATTGAATCCAATCCACTCCCATTCAAGTTTGTAAATTCATAATAACTTCATCAACCATTTCAACCATTAATTTACCACCAATGAATTATATTGTGCCATGAGGTCATCTACCCACCTTTGGTCACACTATCCCATCAAAACACATATTGCCATAAAATTTCATAACCTTTGTCTACTAGTTGCTAAAACTCAATACCATTATATACCTACAACATATGGCACATCCAAAATCCCTCATATCTATCAATACAACCAAAATAAGCAACTAATTTACATAATTTACCTAAGGAATACTGATAAATTCAACAAAACACGAGTATTCGTCACTCCAAAATAGGAAGGGACAAGAAGCAATGTCACGCGAAAGTAAAAAAAATTAGTTGAGTGCAAAATATGAAGTTCAAAAACAATAAAGAAATTTCAAAAGAAGTGCCAAAGCAGTTATGGGTTGAGAATCATATCAAGTTTCATCATAGTGTAGGCTCGTTTGGTATACTAACGTAACCGAGACGACATGCTCTGACCTATATGGGCCACCACAAAACCATGTAACGCCCAGTCCCAAAATATATAGGACTAGGTTACATAAACATGCCAGCTACGTATCAAGTGGACTCCAACCCAGCTTAAATATGTATACGATATCTACGTCAGGTAGTTATATCACTAAATCACTATAATAATTCTATATCTCAATCCACTAGGAGTAAATCTTTCATAAAACCAAGTGCACTAATGTTGGTCAGACATTAACACTCCGAATCCTACAAGCAAACAAGAATAAACAATATATAATAAAGTGGACCAAAGTCTATTACAATTGTCTGAACAAGCTCATAGAAAAGAATAAAGCATGTAAAACTAGGCCATATCAACAGAACAAAATAATAGAAAAAATTATGATGTCGGATGAATATAATAAAGATATCAACCAAATATATCCAAATATATATACCTGAAATTCTGGAGAAATAATCAACAAATACCATCCAATCTACAATAGAAGCTCAGCAAAACCTTGAGAAATCACTAGTCCTTAGGGAACATAACAATATACATAATATACATGCCTACTGTATAGTTTATGTAACATGCATGAAATAAACATAAATGAAACTATAGAATAACAATAAGAATAATGGAAGTACAGGTAAGGTAATAAGAGACAGATAATTAATAACATGTCATAGCACTGTGATGCTATGAGTGGCTAAAAAAGGAATCATATAATCGCAGACCTGTGTGGTACCTACGGTCCTATAGAGAGCAGTCATGTGTGGAGCTCCCTATCTATAGTAAATCTCTATCGTAGCACCTGCGTGGAACTCCCAAGTCGAGAGTGGTCAAATAGCCAATCCTAGTACAGATCAAGGGTCAAGTCGAGTCAATTCAAGCCAAGTGATCCAATCAGGTCAAGTCAAGGTCGTACTCAATACGATGAACTATACAAGTGATAAATAAAAATAAGTACAAGTGTAGTGATTATGTACAAGGAGCATAGACAAGTAAACAGAGTATAGAAACTAATAACATAAAAAGTAACAATAGTAGATAAGCATGCATAAATAAACTATACATATTGGCAATGTATACTTGCATGGGTTCCGGAGAAAAAAAGTTATGAATCTGATCACAAATCCAAAGTAGCAATGTCCCGGGAGCCTAAATTAAAATACTAATGAATTAATTATTATTCCAGAATTTATTGCACATGCACAAAGTACATTTACTTATATATATTTGTTATGACATAATAACAAACACAACTAACAATGAAAGCTTGATGCTAGCAGTAGGCTCTAATTTATTAAATATAATTTAAGGAAAGCCACCTAACCTTCTAATCCTTTAATCAACATGACTCCAAATAATTATATAAAATAAGTTACAAATGTCTACTAGGTCTCTCCCCTATGCATAGGTGCTAAGTGATGCTCCTATTAGGTCTTTCTTGCATAAATATGACATCGATACATTCTAAGCATCTTTTGTTAATAATGACATGTCATACCTATTAAACCTAGAGTTTTATCCTCAAAATTATAACCAAGTAAACCTATACAAGTGAACTAGCCCATATGTCCTAAATGACGAGGCTTTAGTTGCACTACTTCAATATTTTTCCATGCATGTCCCAACTATAGTCATTAATATAACCTATAGTATAAACCTTTGATAAATTACATAAATCTAATATTAATTCTTAAAAAATTAGAAGCTAATATTTTATAAAATATTTATTTAACTCCCATTTACCTAAAATAAATGCAATAACTATGACCATCTCTAAATATATCGGTTTTATATGTCGCATCGGTAAAAATTTTAAGTTAAACTTGTACCAACCTATATATTAACAAAAACAGAATTTAAATTTTATATTAAATATGATTTTAAGGTTATTCTCAAAGAAAAAGGCTAGCACTAACCTATATAAATTTTGGGTACAATATTATGACTAAACTACGCTTTTCGAGGGTCTAAATATACATTTTGGTGTCACATACTTGTGCCTAACAACGTACAATATGTAAACAGAATTTACATAATAAATATATCTATTAGTTTTTAACTAATTAAACAAGGCTTGAACATGTATCTTAGGTTTGGCATGTTCCATGGCCATACTGCACAAATTTTTTGGCTAAAATAGACAAGTTTCAACTTCAACATGTCGAAATTAAACTCTAAATTCAGAATTTTATATGCTGAGTTTGGCCTATAAAAAGAAAGTTTAATATGCCAAAAATCATGGTTTGCAAAGTTTAATATTTAGATTAATATATTATGAAGTTGTACAAAAAATATGGTGAAGCAAACACGCATAGTTTGTGCTCAAACAACATGTAGGTGACGTGCGTCAAATCTGAATTCAGATTTCTATACGCTGTATTCCAGCTCAATAAATTAGAATTCATATGTCATCATGATTTACATAGTCTAATACATGGGTTAATAGGTTCCTAAGTTGTATGAAAATTTTGATGAAGTAATCGTACCTATATTGCTGTCAACAATCGTAAAAAAAGGTACCTTAAACTAAATTCAGATTTTTGTACGAGGCATGTAAAAGTAGGTTTTTCATTAAATGATTAAGGTTTCTACTTAGGGCAACGATATGTTTACATAGTCCTAGAATTAATTTACAAGTTTTGGGGTCAATATGGAAAAGGTAGTTACTTGGAAAGTGATTGGATTCCTAAAACTTCAATCGAACTCAATGTTGTCCACTCTTACTTGTGAGGGTTGTTCGGAGAGGAAAACAACATCTACAGGGCTTGAAAGCTTCTGGTTCTTTGTCCAATGATGTAGTCATGGTCGCCATGTGTTGCTTCGAAACTCTACATTGAGGGTCCTCCAATTCTTCATGGTAGGGCTTCAAGCAACTCACATGAAAGACATGATGAATCTTTAGCTTTACAGGGAGCTCAAGCTGCAGGCCACCCTGCCTATTTTCTTCAGGATTGAGAAGTGGCCTTCATAGTTAAGAATCAGCCACTTGTGCACCTTCTGAAACACCTCGAACTATTCCGACGGAAGTTGATCATCACGAAGTCCCCTTTCTTGTACTCAATCAGCCGCATTTTGCCTATTTATTCATCTTCCATGCGGCCTTGTCCAGAAAGGACATGCCAATATCCGCCTTCACCTTAAAGTCTGAAGCAAACTGGTTAGTCGTCGAGCTTCTACAAGAGGATCCCACACTCCGCGTGTGCGGTGTGAGCGACTGACGATCCATCACCAACCCGAACGAGGTGCTATGGGATGACTCGCTCATCTGAAGATTATAACAGAACTACGCGATGTCCAAGTTATGAACCCAATCTTGCTGGTTAGCACTCGCAAAGTGTCGTATTTACTCATCGAGCAGAGAATCGACCTGCTTTATTTGTCCGTTCATCTATGGTTGGAAATTGGTCGAGAAGTGCAAATCTGTCCCCTAGATTTTGAACACTTCCGTCCAGAACTTTTCTGTGAAGCGAGGCTCTCGGTCTTTAACCATGTTCTCTGGCATGCCCTAAAATTTCACCATGTAGGAAACAAATAACATGCGACCTACTCTACTGTGCAGTCTGTTGAAGCAGCAATGATGGTTTCGTACTTGGAAAAGCTTTCCACCACCACGAGAATGGACCCAAGTGCCCCTACTTTCTATAGGAAAGAGATGAAGTACATCGATATGCTCTCCCACGGTCGACTCGGCACGGGAAGAGGCTCAAGTAGGCCCCCTGGGTGTCTGATGATCTACCTTGTCTTGTTGGCACACAAGACAAATATGCACATAGTCATCGACATACTCATGCATGTGAGGACAATAGTAAGAGGCCTTCAGCAGTGCCAATATTCGATTTTGTCCTGGATGTCCAGCCCATTTGGTATCGTGGCACTCCTTGAGTAGCTGCCTTTGTAAGCCACCTCATTAAAGCACGACCACCTGTCAACCTTTGTGTAACGGAGCCCATCCCTCAGCTAAAAATTTTGTACTTTGTTTTTACGAAAAGAGCATCAGCACAGCTTGTGCCAATAGGTCATCAGCCACACCTACTTTGATACGATTAAGTATCTCCCTTAAAAAAGTACACCGTTGTGAGCTCGGCCTTCCTGCTAAGTGCATCGGCCACATGATTCTCTTGCTCGACATGATTCTCTTTGCTCGACTTGTATCAAAGCTCCATATCGAACTTGGACAAGAAGTACTTCCATCTTGCTTGTTTTGGGAACAACTTCTTTTGGACTAAAAGTAGCTTACAGCAACATTGTCCGTCATGAACATGAACTTAGAACCAAAGAGATAAAGCCGCCACATCCTCAAGCAATCTATGACTATGGTCATCTTTTTCTCCTGCACCATGTATCGCCTCTCTGTGTCATTCAACTTGTGACTCTCGAATACGATGGGGTATCCTTCTTGCATCAATACCCCACCGATGGTGAAGTCGGATGTGTTAGTATGTACGTCGAATGCCTTAAAGTAGTTCGACAATGACAAGATCGGTTCCTCTATCACGGCCCTCTTGAGTGCATCAAATGCCTCATTGCACTTGGACGTCCAACTCCATGCCCAATCCTTCTGCAACAGATAGGTAAGTGGTGCTGCTATGGCGAACTATCTCAGATGAACTGCCAATTGTAGTTCGCCAAGCCTAGGAATGATCTTAGCTTCGTCGGCTTGCTAGGTGCATTCCACTCCCGTATGGACTGGACCTTCGCCTCGTCCATCGATATCTTGCCATGCCCCATCCAGTACCCAAATAATGATACCTTATCTTAAGGAACATTTCTCTTACTTGATAATGAGCTAGTTTTCCCTCAACACCTGGAAAACTGCCTTCAAATTATCGGTGTGATCCTCCATCGTATTTGTGTACACGATGACACATCGATATAAAACATACAAATCGATCAAGATATGGGCAGAAGAGCTTGTTCATCAAAGTAAAAAAAATGTTGTAGGAGCATTCGTTAGTCCAAAAGGCATGACTAAGAATTCATATGTGCCATACCTCATGATGCACGCCGTCTTGGCCTCATCCCCTTCGGCTATCCATACCTGATAGTACCCTGAGCGTAGATTAAGTTTGGAGAAGTATCGTGCACCTCCCAGTTGATCGAACAAGTCTGCCACTAATGGGATAGGGTATTTCTTTTTTACGGTCACCTTGTTTAGTGCATAATAGTCCATGCACAAACAAAGGCTCCTATCCTTCTTCTTCTTCTTCTAGAACAACACCGGTACACCAAACGGGGCCTTGGATGGCCTAACGAATCCTGCATTGAGCAGCTCTTTTAGTTGCCTCTTTACTATAAAATTTATCGCTTTAGCGATGGCCTGTTAGCGACGGACTCCCGACTATATACTGACGGTTTACCGTCTAATCACAGGCAATATATATTTTTAATTTTAAGGGTGAAAAGTTGTCGCACACCCGTCGGTACGGCGTCGGCGAAGTAGCGACGGACAACGTATCCGTCGCTAGGTAGTCACTCCTTAGTCAATATTTGCGTAGAAAAATATTAAAAAAATCACGAGAAATTGGGCGACTACGTAGCGACGGATAGTCCGTCGCCCAGATGATGAGTTTTAGCGACGGAACCTGCAGCCGTTGCTACGTAGTCACTCAGCTGGCGAGAAAATATATAAAAATTCGTAGGAAATTTACGACTACTTAGCAACGGATATATCCGTCGACAGTCCGTCGCTAAATTGTCAGTCCTAACTTAAATTGAACCGACGGGGGGGGGGAAGGAATTTCATTCGAACTCCCTCTCTCTCTCTCTCTCTTTCTCTCTCCTCTCTCTCTCTTGGAGCTCTCTCTCTCTCAAAGGTACTCTCTCTCTCTCGCTCTCGCTCGCTCTTTTGGGGGTTGTGGGCGACGGAGGGGGGGGCGGAGGTAGCCGACGGTGGGGTGGGGGCGGAGGGGAGCCGTGGTGGGGGGTGGGTGGTCGGCTATGGTGGGAGGCCGCAGGAGGGAGGGGGCGGATGGAGGCTACGGGGGAGGGGGGGTGTGGCGGGGGTCGGGGGCGCCGGGATCGGCGGTGGTGGGAGTGGGGCTCGCGGGGGGGTAGTGTATCGGATTGGGGTCGATGGTGGAGTTGGGGTCGGCGGTGGTGTGGGTCGGAACACACATACCTAAACACACACACACACACACATATGTGTGTGTGTGTGTGTGTGTGTGTGTGTGTTTGTGTGTGTGTGTGTTTATGTATGTGTATTTATGTATGTGTGTGTTTATGTATGTGTGTGTATGTTTAAACACACACACACACACACACATATATATATATATAACTTAGTATATATGTATAGAGGAGTATATATAAACTTTGGACCAAAACCGAAACCGAATTTTTTAAAACCGAAACCGAAACCGAATTTTTTTAAAATCGAAATCGAATCGAATTTAGTATATTCAAAACCAAAACCAAAACCAAAGCCAAAATCAAAATCGAATAATCAAAACCGAAACCAATACCACAACCAAAACCGAAACCAAAACCAAACCGAAACCAAAACCAAAACCGAAACCAAAACCAAAACCGAAACCAAAACCAAAATCAAAACCAAAACCAAAACCAAATCCAAAACCAAAATTTAGTTGGTGGAGCGAGCCAGAATCCTTTGACGGATATCGGTATCGGTATCGATATCGAACTATTTCATTGAGTATCGGAATTGGTATCGGTATCGAACTAATTATGTTTAGTTTGTCTTACGATACAGATTTTTACATCCAAAGATGATGTTCCATCATCGTCCTTGTCTAGAAAAATAGGAGGAAATCTTGACATAGAGTGATTCGAAGGACTTACTAGATGTTCCATCATCGTCATTGTGTAGAAAGATGATGTTTTCTTCAACATCCATAGGAGAACTAGAAGGATATATCTTTTCACAATATGTCACCTTGTCAAAGACCCGTAATGTGAATGTTATGTTACTGCTGTGTCGGAAGACTAACATCTCATAATTTTCTAAGCCGTGTGCTTTGACATAATCCTCCCAACTCTTTCCTCCGATGTAGTAATCTTGCATTTCTTTATGAAGTTCAAGACAACATATAGTGACTCGTAATGGAAAAATATGCCGTCTTGAACTTCATAAAGAAATGCAAGATTACTACATAGGAAAAAGGGTTGGGAGGATTATGTCAAAGCACACGGCTTAGAAATTATGACATGTTAGTCTTCCGACACCGTAGTAACATGGTATTCACATTAAGGGTCTTTGACAAGGTGACATGTTGTGAAAAGATATATCCTTATAGTTCTCCTACGGATGTTAAAGAAAACATCATCTTTCTAGACAATGGCGATGATGGAACATCTAGTAAGTCCTTCGAATCACTCTATGTCAAGATTTTCTTCTATTTTTCTATTCGGACGGCGTATTCCAAGAATGAGTTGATCCGACAGGACTACTATGAGAAGCTCTTGGAGAAGATGGATGCTCCTGCCAATACCAATCTGATGGCTACTAAAAGCACTTATAACTTAGTGAATTCAGTTTAAACTTCTGCATATTCTTATTTCAGATGGCACTCCTAGTTCTTTTCTTCGTGGCATCACACGTCGCCCTGCTGATGGCTAGCACTCGTCGTCGTGGTGCTAGTGGTGCTGGTCGTGGTGGTGGTGGTGGTGGTGGTGGGCGTGGTCGTGGTGGTAGTCGTGCTCACCTTCAGCCTTCCCGGAAGGCAACGCCTGCTAGCGATTGTCACGACCTGTGCCCAAATATTCGGGTACGAGTACATGGGCCACGCCCAGCCTACATCGCAATATCGGTGGTAGAATGCTGTCAAGTACCCAATAACTATCTATAACATCTAGGTGGTATATATTAACAATATGTACTCCAATCACAACATCAAAGAGGATAAGAATAATAAGAGATAACAGTAATATCACCGAAATGAATCTAAAACCTACATATATCATAAATGACATGAATGTGTCGGAGGCATAAACCGACAACGAAATATGAATCTAAATAAGAAGGAATGGCCTAGAGTTCCCAGAAACAACTCACTGTTATAGAACCTCGACATCTGTTACAGCTAGCATCATCCTGTACTCTAATAGTGTGGGACATAACAATCCTAATATTTGTCAACGTATCCAGTCATGATTGGAACGAGCACATCAACTAACAACAGTTCACAAGATATAACAAAAGCTACAAGACTGTAAATAGAGAGTATATATAAGAAATCATGAAATGTACATGTGAGTATCGTAGAAAGGTAAGCTGTAAATCTAGAGCTAGAACAAGGCAAGTAAAACTGATCATGGCATATACAAGAATCAAGAATCATCTATCTAAGTGTGTGAGTACTAGTTTCAACATGTGGTCGGCTTAGGTCAGCACAAGGTCTAATGATCTAGCCAATCATACGTGGAGTGTAAGATTGGCATTCACAAGGTCTATAAGGAATATACAAGGCGAATAATGACCACACATCTACACTAATACTCTCCGCCCATGACTAGTATAGTGGATCCAACCATGACACGTCATGACACAAGATTCTTCGAGAATGTAGCAAGTCTCCTCGAGAATCGTATCTACACAATGCACAAGGAACAAGGCAATAATTGCACAATATATACCAAGAAAAACAAGGAATAACATCTCATGCCGGGATCCAGACAAATACCAATCAGTGTGAATAATGCGTCAAGAACAAGTATATCAACACTAAGTACATAAATTATAACAGTTATCGTAAATTAGAAAAGTTATCAGAGAATGTACTCGCTTTAATTTAGTTGGAGTCGACATAAACGACACGAATATGTCGACACAAAATAGATACCGATGCTATGCTCCACAAGATGGTCCCAAATAATGACACAGGCAGTTCCGTTGAGTCCAGAATAGCCCAAATAGCCTAGTTGGTATATAAAAGTCTAGGATCAGGATTCAGAACGATTATCGAGACAAGAAAGAAGTTCACAATTTAAAAGATGGAAAATGACTATTTTAGTCATGATCAAGAGGTGATTGATTAAATAAAAAGGGAATTTAAGAAATAATCAAAAATCAATACTCATAGCTAATTTAGAAATAGTAATAAAATCCACAAAAGTATGATAAAGTTTTCATAATGATTTTAGAAGTATTGGAAAATTAGAAATATACATAACTAAGTAACTTATTTTTTAAAATAAATGAGGGCAAATAAAAGATAAGCTAATGATTATAGATATGGCCCATAGTCCAAGTATATTTTTAAAACAGGCTTTAGGTCAATAATATTTTAAAAAGGTATTTATTTGTATATGTGGGCCATGGCCCAAAATAATTCTAATTAAAACTCTTGTTGGCTTTAAAGTCCAACCCAAGAATTTAAATAGCCTGAGGCCAACCAAAAACAAATATAGGCCCATTTACATCCAAAGCCAAAATTATTATTATTATTATCAAAATAACAGAGCCTGGCCCAGGGTTCATAGGCCCGGCCCAAATAGTTTCTGTTAACAAACAGAACTTTAGTCTAAGTTTAACAACCAATCCATCCTAATTAATATTATATATATAAAAAAATATAAACTATAACTAATATGAATTAAAGAAAAAGGGGGGTGGGTTTCACGAACTGCTCTCTACATCTTCCTCTAAGTAGTACAATAACACAAACTCTTAAACCTATATAAAATCGAAAGGGGGTCAGCCCCATAAAACCAAATCAATGGACCCAGAGGAAAGAGAAGGGAAGGTGGGAAATCTCACAGTAGGGGAGTTTTTGGTGGCCGGGGTCGGCGTAGGAGGTTGGCCGCAGCAGATCTGGCTGGCCAGGCCGTATCTTGTTCTCGCGATGGAGCTGGTCGCACAGAGATGGCACCCGCGGAGCTTGGGTGATTGTGCCACTAGGCGGCGGACGAGCTTGGCAGCAGGAATGGTTAGGGCTCTCTCTCTCTCTATTCTCTATGATTTGGTGGTGGTGGCTATCGGTGGCGGTAGTGGTGGCTATCGGTGGTGGTGGTGGTGATGTTGATCTTATTCACAGCAGGGAGGTGGTCTGGCCGGGATTTGGCCGAGATAAGCACGGCAAGGAGTGGTGATACGGATCCTGTGGTGGGAATGTTGGTGGTTGTCGAATGGCAGCCAGGATGGGCTCGGCCGGGGGATCAGCAGTCGGGGAGCTGCTCCGACAACGGAGGTGGCCGCCTGATGAGAGGGGATAAGTGTCGATGTACTGTCCGTGTCGGCTTGTCGACACAGATACGGGATTCGATGTCCGGTGTGTCGGACACGGGGTAGGACAAATGTAAATGGAGATAAAATGGAATAAAAAGGGTGGATACGGACACAATGCACTTAAGATTGCCATGAAAATGTGAATAAGGAATGGAGAGCCCCATTAAATAAGTATTAGGGCATGCTCCCAAACATGTGATGAGAAACATCCATGAAGCCCTACCAAAATATCTTCATGAATTTGGGCCAATGGCCCAATGAGAACCAAATTCACAATAACTTCCTTCACATAAAATATATTAGCATCTATAGTTATTTTTATGTAAAATTAATTCTCGGCCCGAAATATATAATAGTTTACTAAGCTCGAGTTCAAAACAAATAAGTGTTTTCAAAATATAATTATTTAAATACATTAATTAATATTCATTTGGCCTCTAGTCCATAAACTAGTTGAAACCCAATAGGTCCAATAGCCAATACCTATATATTTTTATCTAAAACAAATTTGTAAAAAGTCTCAAAATATTATGGTTCATATAATTTGCTTAGAAGATTATATTAATGGGTTCGTCCCGAACTTTAAGTAAAAGAGTTCGAATCATAAATTTGTTTGGTTATTAGGCTATAAGCCGGAAATATATATACGAATCTCATAAAACCATTTCGAAATGCCAATAATCCAATAGTAAAATTTTATATTATTTCACGACCGAATATATATCATATAGATAATTAAAATCAAAATCGGTGATTTGATGAATCAGGAAGACTTTTAGAAAAGGAAAATAATAATAAAAAAATTCTGAAAATTTCTAGAATTCGGTTCAAGGAGGTCACAAATCTACCCTCCTTAAAGAAATTTCGTCCTCGAAATTTAAGGTCGACGGGGTCGACTAAAGATTCAAGTATAGTTATAATTTTAGGCACGATCATGAAGAATGATATATTTAGCACAATCTAGAATAATCGGATCAAATTTCTTACGCACAACCAGGGATAAGGTCGAAGTATGGTCAAATCAATTAGGCATGATTTTGAGTCACGGTTAATAAAACCAATGTAGGTTTAGTTATAATCAAGGTAGGATCAGATTTGAGTATGGCACGATCGATAGAATCTAGGCTTGATAAATTCAAAGATAAAGTCGCAAAGGCACGATCAAGTCAAGACTTGGTATGATCAATGTTAAAATTTTGCCACGATCAAGATTCGAAGTTAAAGACATATAGGCACGATAAAAAATTTAATGAACAAGAATAATGAAATCATGAATAACGATCTGAGCTCGGATGGGATTAGAAATTTGGGAATGATTTAAAATCACTTAGGCACGATTAAGATAAAGTTACCTGGATCAATTTTCATGCAGGATTTAGGAATGAATCCTTAGCACGAGCAACTAGAGAATCGAAATCTAGGCATGAACAGGAAATTGTTCAGACATGATCAAAAATAAAATTCTGTCACGACTAAGTTCGTAATCAATCATATAGTCGTGATCGAAGGTCTTTTTTTGGGTACGAATTTGGAAGAAAACATACATTTAGTCACGATCGTTATAATTCACGATCATTGCAGTCAAAGTCGTTTAGTCACGCAAGGTCATCTAGGCATGACTAACCATAAAATTCAGACATAATCAAGATTAGTAAAAATTCCAATCATGATTAGGACGGAACCCAGATGATACTAAGAATTCGTTCGAAGTTTCAGGCACGAGTAAAATAGGACTGAAGTCTAAGCACGATCAGAATTAGATGTATTGGGTATAGTCAAGAATCAAGAACCTTGACACGATAAGATAATCAAAATTGATTGGTCACGATCAAGTGGATCGAAAAATCAAGTGTGATAGGAATTTAGGAATGATTCAAGTTTAAGGAAAATCAAATCTCTTTCACTAAAATAGTAAATTCAAAAGGTAGGATTTTTCTGAGGGAAAGTCAAGGTAATCATCTCATTCTATTTTGCTACAACCAAGGTCATCCGAAATCCAGTTATACTATCACATGTATGATAATCTTTAGTCATGAAGATTAACTCCTCTGTAAAATACTATAGGATTGGCCTTATTCCAAAGACACTACTCATGGAACATACTCTTGTTGTATCTCCTCAATTCTTTTGCTTTCATTATCAACTTAGTTCGAATTCCTCCATATTTTCTTTAATCTGGATCCGAAATCATGAATTAGGGTTTATAAAATCCTTGAACACCATTCAAATTTATACTCCTCTTATTAATACCACTACCATACCATAATTTACCTTCACATTTCCTTCAACCTTATATCTTCAATATTTTCCTTCCAAAATTTTGAAATCCCACAGTGTCTCTAAAAATTTATTTATTTATGTTTCCTCCTATAATTCAAGATTTTCATGTCCTACAGTTCTTAGTCATTCTCCTACAGATCCTTTATTTAATTTCATATCATCATTGCATGCAGTTATAATCTCTTCTTCAACGTACTTGGATTTCTAAATTTAGTATCCTAGCCTTAATTCAATAATGGAGTATCACGAGAGTCAGTAACTAGAAAACACCCATGTTTTTCTCATAATTAAGCCGTCTTTGAATTTCCTTATTAGTTATTAAGAATACGACTTGGGTATGTTATAGTTTTCACTATTTAATGTATGTTCTCCCATTATTCGTTCTTGATATCCTCCTACGTTCTTTCTAGCATGAAGTAATCCATACTTAAGACATTTCTATAAGTGTTTTTTAATACTATCGGTCCATAATTTTGTTACCATTCTCAGTGATGTCTTTCTCCCACTAAATCCCATCTCAATGTCCGACATTCTGTATTTCTACCAAGATCATCACATGATAATTTTTGTCCCTTCCGAGCGAGATGATCACGATACTTCCTCAGCCTTTCTCATGTAGAAAGATAAAAATTCAAGATAGATAGAGATAAATAGAAGTGTAGCTAACGGGTATATATATGAGATAGTTTGATGGGTGTAGGAAGGACAGAAACAACAAGACGAAGAAAATGAAGTTAGGAATTGCTCTTGCTCATTTAGTCATAACAAAGTCGTTGTCCTCCCTTTTCTTGCATTTGTCCATAATTAACAATAAGCATAAAATTTTCAACCTCGTAAGTGTTTGCCTTCGTCTAATAGTCAAACTTCCCTTTCTAAATCTTACTCGTGACTTCCAAGTCACTAATTATCAACTATTAGATAAATTTGTTGTCTAATCCTCATCCCTAACATTTTTACCCAAAAGTGAATTTATGTAAATTCTTTTAGACTTCTATGTCTAGATTGTCAGAGTCCTCTAATATCAAAACTTCCATCACTCCTACCATACACTATTGTTAACTCTATGTCATTGAAATTTCCTAATAATGAGATCATAAAAAAATTCAAAATCATCCTTTATTCTTTCTAACCAACTACCAATATTGTTCATAGAGCTCAGATTCACTTGTCGAGTCCTCCTTCCACAATTCTTCATAATTTGTTCCAAGTCTTACATAATCCTCTTGCTTTGTCAAATCCTACAAATAAGTGGTAATCCCCTAAGTGTCCCTAATCCAAATCTCAATCATCACTATAAATCTATACCAACCCTCCTACCATTTTTGTGTCCATGATTCCTTAAAGTTTTGGAATTTATTCCTTGTAAGATATTCGTATCTGGTGCCACTTCCTTGGCTACTTCAGCAAGAAGGACAATTTAATATCTCTCTCAATGGCTCTTACTACTGTAAAAGTTATATAGAACTTCCCCTTAATAATTTCTTTGTCCCAAGTCCATACGATACAATCCTCTCAATTATATTACACATGTAATTTTTTTTCTTCTTCTGCTTGTTCATGCAATCCTCGTTCCATTTCTCTGTGTTTTTTTATGGTTTCTCGTTTATTTCTCAAACCCATTTCAACAACCCTAAAGTCCCAATTATGATATCTTGGTCAAAATTTAAGCTTCCTTGAATCTGTCTTAAATAATCATCTTCTCTTACCAATCCAAATTATTCTAAATTCAACTTCTACTCTTTTGTTCCTTCTATAGTCCATAAAATTCATCTCTATGCAAGAATAGGGTTCGGCAACGGACAGGTGTTTCGAAAATCAGGATAAGCAAGAGCGATACAAAAATAAACTCAATATAGTTTCGAAGTTAGATTCTCAGGGGTCATTCCTAGAATCTATCAAAAGATCCTAATATGTGATTCAGTACCAAAATCCTAAAATATTTTATAATTCAAATCAAATCCTAGGGCAGGCTCGCAGTAGTACGGCTAAGCCTAAGTACTACCACGACTTCGTATTAGTTGCAAAGACTGACCTGCATGGTGTAGGTCCTAAAAATCAAGTTGCACCCATCAACAAAGTCATGAAAATCAAGAAATGCATCTTTCAAATGAACTGTGCGGAAGTCAGATTGCGCACCATCCTGATTGCGCAGACTGGATTGCGCACACTCTCAAGTGCGCAAGTTGACGTGGCAAATGTCATCATTATCTGATAGAATCAGATCTTCTGACAACTGACAGCACGGAGAACGAGGAAACTGTTCGTTTATCGTGCAGCACGGCGCTCGAGGACAGCTGTACATGCAGCACAATTGGCCAGGCTTTCTGCTGCGCAGTCTATTCTTGCGCAATCTAATGACAGCACAATTCATGTGGCGCACTTCATCATGACAACTGACAAATATACACATGGCATTCATACCATCAATTGCTCACTACGTGGCAACCGTCTGTACACGATCATGCGCATTTCAATCAAATGATGCCATGTGTCCAAGACAGTTGGCCCACGATCAAACAACTGCCAGCGCAGTCTGATGCTGTACAATCCAGTTCATGCGCAATCCAGCTTGCGCCATTCAGAATAACTAAAAGTTAGTTATTTCTAGAACTCTATAAATAGAGTTTCAAGTCTTCATTCCAGGGGATCAGACATAAAGTTCAGAAATATCAGAGAGTTCAGGAGTTCTTGCCCAAGTGCTGCTGCATTCTTTCGAGGCTTTTGCCTTCAACTTTAGAGGCTATCGTCTTCAAAGTTCACATCGTCCAAGGGATAAAGCAATCGTCATCTAGATTGGATTTCTACAGTTGTACTTTCCCAGAATTCTTGTAATCTTCTTTACAAAGTTTGTGAAATAAAGTTCATACTTTTGTTTTTGCAAACAAAATGGCAACTCTGCTGGGGACGACTTTCTCCTCCGACGAGTAAGTGACAACTCAACGTGACGTGGCGTTTATCGGAAAGACGCAGAAGACGCTGGTTGTGAAGGTCAACCAGACAGCCTACGAAGCCATGATCAACTCCAGGACCACCCCTCGCACTGCAACCACTTCTGCCACGAGCAAAGTGTGCCCAGTGTGGGTTTCCTGGTCTGCTGTTGTACAGTCTGCTTCCAAGACTGCTGCACCATCTGCTGATTCTGCCACCAAGACTGCTGCACAGTCTAAAGTCTCTGCTGTTGCACAATCTGCCTCTCTTACTCATGCGCAATATGCTGTTGCCAGTATACAAGCTACTTCATATGCTGCCTTGTCAAAGTGTAAGACTCCTCTGTCCCTGGCGTAGTTAGCTGTAACTTTGCCTGCGTAGTCCACTACTCCAGTAACCAGAGTGCATCCCAAATATTCTGTGGCCAGAACTCCTGATGTGCAAACCACAGTATCTTTGGCCAGAACCAAAAAGCTATCTGTCAGAACTCCTGTGCAATCAGCCAGTGCGCAAGTTGTGCCAGCGTAGTCCAAGAGAGAGCCCTTTGGCTAATCTCTCCTCTTCTCACAGCAAGGAGAAAAGCTCTGCTCTTCTTCACTCTGTTGCTCATGCGCAATCCACTGGGGGTAGTCTTTTGGCTATTCCTCCTCCTCCCCAGAACAAAGGAAAAGGCCTGTTGGTCTTTTCTCAAACTTCCTCGTCCCATGACTTGGAAGACAACAGAGGGAAACGCTCTTTAGCTAACCCTTCTTCACAAAGCAAAGGAAAAGGCCCTTTGGTCTTTTCTCAGTCTTCCTCGGTCTTTACCGTAGAAGATCAATCTGAACGTGCCTCGGCACCAGTCAGTACAAGAACGCTTTCAAACAAGGATTCTTCTCTCCATGTCAAAAGAACTTGCACTAATCAAAGAGGTATTCTGCCTACCCCGGTAGCAGAGTTCCAAGATCTCCCAACTCTCAAGATATCTCGATCCAAACAGAGAAATTTGCTGGTGTCTCAGACAGAAAACCCTGGGGGTGAGTTTGCTGATCTAAGAACTTATCTCAATCGACCAACTTTGGTGAAACGCAAACAGCCAATACCGAAGACTAATCAGCATCAGAGGCAAACTTCCAGGGTCAAAAATCCTGACACTTATGCTAATAAAGTGAGCACTTCCTTGTACACACAAGGAACAAAACATTTGAAGAACCGGAACCATGTTCCAAATGTTATCAAGGAACATATCCCTCAAACTTCTTCTCGTCCCGTTGTTGTTCCCGACCTCCGAGAACATCTCAAACAAAAGAGGAACAACATCTCAACATCTACAGTACAACCACCTGATAATCATTGTAACCACAAGGTTATCATCCAGTGTTGTTGCCAGACAACAAAACGATCTATCTTCGATCGTCTTAACTTTACAACTTCTGAACCTATGTCAGAAGATGAAGACGAAGTTTTGTACGCTTCCGTCAACATAACTTCCAGAGACACTGGGGGTAGGAAGTGCTCCAAGCACGGCAAACCTTGCCGTCCCAGCCAGCGGTATTTGGATCTACTCCAAGAATCTTCTGATGGAGTATTCCAACATACCAGATCCTACAGCCGAGACACAATCGGTCAAAGGGAACTTCAAGATCCTTCCGGTCATCTTCCTTTTTCTCAGTCAGAAGATGATTCTTTCTCCGACTATGATGCATACAGCGAAAGTTCGGAATAGATGGTGTCCTCCACTGTACCTAAAAAAGTGACAGCTTATGTTGTCACTGAAGATCCCGATGCTTCCAGTTCAGCTAGTCAAGAACAAAGAATAGCTGTGCTAGAAGACAAGCTGAAGACAATGGCCGAAATGGTTGTAAGTATGCATTCCATCATCGTGGCCCAGTACACAGTACCACCGACCGTACCTCCTACAAATCCTAAAATCATAGCATCATCGGTGCATGTCAATGCAGGACTGGGGGCAGCATCTCCTCAAGTACCTCCTGTACAGATCCAACCTATAACCAGTCCGTCAGGTGCTGGGTGTAGTGCGTACCATGCTATTCCTTCCCCTAACAATGTGACTCAACCTGCTCCTTCTACATCAGTGGAAGATGCCAATGAGGCTGTCAAGCTCCTACGCACTCAGTTCGAGGCCTTCAAGGAGAAAGACAACTTACAAAGATTGGGGATCAAGCAACCCTACCCAGTTGAATGGAAGGAAGTCCCATTTCCTCCTAAGTACAAAATCCTAACAATTTCACTGTTTGATGGCAGCACTTCTCCCAGTCAGTTCATTAACCACTTCGTGGTTATGACTGTCCAACTTCAACCAAATGACGCTCTTCTTACCAGAGTATTCGTTGGCTGTTTAGCTGGCATAGCATACGATTGGTATAGAAGCTTGCCCGATGGTTGTATTACCTCTTTCTCTGGCTTAAAACAAATCTTTTTGGAACGATTCTATGAGGGGATCAACGACATGACCATGTCAGCTCTCAATAAAATTAAACAAAAACATAATGAAACTGCTGAGAGCTTCATTGAAAGGTTTCGTCGAGAAGCTTTGAAGATGCCTCCTGGGACTCCGGCTACTGTCACCATAGACACTTGTAAGGCAAATCTTTTGCCTATCATCAGTATGTGGACAGGATCTACTCAGTTCCAAGACTGGCCATCCTTCATTGTCAATGCTAAAGCAGCTGAAGTTAGTGCCGACATATTCAAGCAGCTGGGGTACAAATGTCAAACTCCGATCGGGATGAACACCAGACATCAGGTGGTGGCAATCGTCAGAACAACTGCAAGGGAAAAGAAACGTTGAATATCAACTTGAAGAAGAAAGAATCTCTGGCGGTCAATGTAGCTCCACCTACGTCCACTTCTACTCCTTCAGCACCTCCAGCAAGGAAACCTCGTACGAAAGTAGAGTATTCCTTTGACAAGAATGACACCGCGAGCATTTTTCATTGCTTGATTAAAAGCAATAAGATCCAGCTCCCAGATCCCAAGAAGCCTGATGAAGTCGGTAAGACTGATCATCCTAAGTACTGTGTTTATTACAGGTTCATCGGGCATCCCACTCGAGCATGTTATGTGCTCAAAGGTAAAATTCAGGAGCTGGTCAACGCTGGTGTTGTCACTCTGTAACAAGATGAGAAGACTGTTACCGCAAACATGGTCTCAGTTCAATTCGGTGACTTCCCTCCGCAGATGGTGCAGCATGGCGTCATCCCTATCCCTAAAGCTACTCTTGAGATTAAGAATCTCCCTCCTCCATGAAGTGAATGTCTCGTTCCCTTGTCTCTTGACAATAGCGAGATTATGTGGATTCATCCGGATCTTGCTTCAGAGTTCGAACTTCCTACTTCCTCCAAGAAGAAAGACCGCTCCAAGGGCAAGACAAAGACTTGTAATATGGTGTCTTTTGACCCCATAGTTGACGAAGAAATTCTGCTGGGCACCAGATCAGGGAAAGCCTATCTGAAGGATTATCCCGAAGCTCAAGGGAATTCTGCCTCTTCTTCTGAGCCTGCTCCAGTGCAGCCTATTTTCGCTGAGGATATTTCTTCTGCACCCTCACCGGTTATAGTACCCATTCTTCCCAAGCCGACGGTCGCTGACAAAGATAAACAGCAAGTCCGCTTCGATAAACCTTTGAAGAAGTCATCTCCTTCAGGACTTGAAAAGCCTTACAACTTTGATATCTTGGCTCAATTAGCCAATACACCAGCCCGGCTATCCATCTTCGAGCTCTTGTGTCTTTCCAAAGAGACTCGAGAAACTCTAAGTGAGGCTCTCATGCAAGCTGAAACTTGTCTAGCCCTTTTGAAGAAGCGAAAGCAGAGCCAGTTTCTTGCCTTCATTGTCATAGTGTGTTAGAGTTAATTCCAAACATAACTTTCACACAGGATGACATGCTGATGGAAGATAACAGGCACGACCGTCCTCTATACTATACAGGATATGTCGACTCGATGAAAGTCGATCGTATTCTTATAGATCCAGGGTCTGCTCTCAGCATTATGCCAAAGATAATGTTAGATGCATTGAAGATCCCAGTACATAGTCTCTCCAGTACAATCACCACCATTCTTTGATTTAATCAGGGAAGGAGTGAACCTCTGGGCAAGATTCGCCTAAAACTCCAAATAGGCAATCTTCGCACAAAGGTGACCTTCTATATCATTGACAATCATGGTTGTTCTTACAATGATTTATTGGGAAGACCATTTCTGCATGAGCACAACATTGTTCCTTCGACTCTCCATCTATGTTTCAAATATGTTGATGACAATGGAGAAGTACAAAAGGAGGTTGCTGATCTCTATCCTTTCAAAAGCGTCGAAGCATACTGCAACAATGCTCGTATGTATAAGGATAAATTCATGAAGGTAGTGCTATCTCTGGAAACTGAAGAAGAGCAAGAAGCAGTACCTAATGACACCCTCATCATTCCTGTTAAAGGGCATGTATCTCGTCCTCAATCCTCCAAGCCACTGGCTATTCACTTGTCAGTCCAAAAACAACCAACTGATGATGATAAAAGGGAGCTCACCTCTTTTGAGCCACTTGTTATCGACTTACGTCGTAACAAGGATAAAAAGCAGCTCACTTCTTCTGAGCCACTTATTATATATTTAACTCATAACAAGGTAAAAGGGAGCTCACCTCCTCTGAGCCGCTTGTTATCGACCTCCGTCGTAACAAGGCCAATCTTCCTCCACGTTCTTCTTCTCCCCCTCTTGTAATCAATTTGACCAAGCCTGATAAGGCTAAAGGTCCTATTGTAAATACAAATATACAAATCAATGAAAAAGCATCTACTTTCCAGTATACTGATGTCATTTATCATGCTAAGTGCTATTTGGATATGTTAGATAGCTATCTATCATTTACAATGGGAGTTGTGCAATCTCTTCAAACAGAAGTCTCACTGGAACATCCAAAAGATTTATATCGTATTGTTCTCGCTCGAAAGAAAGGCGAGAGTCCAATACTTTTTAGTAAAGGACCGGAACAACAATTCAGTTATACGGATGATAACAAAGTAATGATACATGACATCTCCAACTTCGTCGTTCCAGTCAACAATCAATATACATCATCCGAAAGATGGGTTATGACTTCAAAAGTGGCCTCAATTATGGCAAGGGTAGAAGAACTCCTATTCGTACTACTGTTCCGGAAGGAAAGTCAGAAATGTATTACAGCAGGACCAAAAGAGGTCTTGGATATACTTCTTTCCCGGTATTATCCCCAGCAGTCTCCGAATCTGATAGTAAGGAGCGCTCTAACTCTTCTGATTCCAGATCATGGGATTCTGACACTAGCATCGGTCAGGTTCAACGACTGATTGTATCTTCTAACATGGTCTCCGCCGAACTTCCTGAAGGCTATGACGAGGATATCGAAGAAAGTCCTAAAACAGATCCTTGGGCTCAACGAATGGATACCCAATGGGAACTCCGATTCGAACAAAGGGAACCTCCTACTGAAGATCAATTGGTGCAAATTGATGTAGGAGAGAGCAGGTCACCTCGTCCAATATTCATCAGCAAGAACCTCCCAGAGGCAGATAAACAAGAATTAATTCTTCTTATTAAAGAATACATAGACGTCTTTGCCTGGAGCTATGAAGATATGCCAGGTCTAGATTCCAAAGTTGCTACTCACAAATTGAACATTCTGCCGAATGCAAAACTGGTCAAACAGCAACAACGGCGCTTCAAGCCAGAATGATGGACGTAATTGATGATGAAGTCAAGAAGCTCATCGCTTGTGGCTTTATTCGAGAAGAGCAACATCCTGATTGGGTAGCCAATGTCGTCCCCGTTCTAAAGAAAACCGGCACAGTTCGAGTCTGCATCGACTTTCGGGATCTTAATGAAGCATGTCCAAAAGAAGAATTTCCACTCCCTATCACGGACGTCATGATTGACAACACATATGGGTTTGAGCGAATATCCTTCATGGACGGATTCTCCGGATACAATCAGATTCGGATGAATCCTGAAGATGAAAAATATACTTCTTTTCGCACTCCCCGTGGAGTCTACTGCTACACTGTGATGCCGTTTGGTCTCAAAAACGCTGGTGCAACTTATCAACGAGCTATGAGTACCATCTTTCGAGATCATTTGTGTAAGTCTGTCGAATGCTACGTCGATGATATTGCTGTCAAGAGTCGTCTGAAGGAAGATAACATCCAAGACTTAAGAACAATCTTCAATCTGATGCGCCAACATCAACTCAAAATGAATCCCACCAAGTCATTCTTGGGTGTCTCTAGTGGCAAATTTCTCGGCTACGTCATTACCTCTAAGGGTATACACGTGGATCCCGAGAAGATCAAAGCCATTCAAGAGATGCGTCCTCCACGCAACCTAAAAGAGCTACGAAGATTCCAAGGTCGACTTGCGTATATCAGGAGATTCATTTTGAATCTGACTGGACGCTGCAGACCATTCACTCAGCTAATGAAGAAGGGTGTATCTTTCATTTGGACCGAAGAATGTCAACGAGCATTTGATGACATAAAGCGATATCTCATGAATCCACCAGTCTTGGTGCCACCAATTTTCGGTATACCATTCTTAATGTATGTCCGTGCTATGGACCATTCATTGGGTGTTTTACTTGCCCAAAAGAACAAAGAAGGCCATAAACAGGCCATCTACTACCACAGTCGTACTATGATTGGTGCTGAATACCGTTATAGTCCGGTCGAAAAAGAATGCCTAGCTCTTACGTTTGCTGTTCAAAAGACAAGGCATTACATCATTGGCCAAACTATTCATGTTATATACCGGGTCAATCCTCTTCGGGTACTTATGAAGAAGCCCAGCACACTCAATTTTTGGCTGGCTACGTGGGCCATTCTGCTAGCTCAATATGACATGGTATATGTTCCACAAAAGTCTGTCAAAGGTCAAGCGCTAGCGGATTTCTTAGCAGCTCATCCTGTTCCAGAGACGTCTAAACTCTATGATGAAATTCTAGATAAGACTTTAGAATCTTATACAATCTCTGAAGAATTTCCTAGTTGGCGTCTGTTCTTTGACGGTGCATCCAGGATTGGACCCAATGGTGCCATTATCGCAGGAGTCGGAGTTGTTCTCGTTTCTCCAGATGGGTCAGCTATTCAAAGAGCTTACTCCCTAGATGAACCTTGCTCTAATAACATAGCAGAGTACAATGCTCTACTCATCGGCCTTCAATTAGCCAAACAATTGGACGTCGAATATCTTCAAGTCTATGGTGACTCCAAGTTGGTGGTTAATCAGGTTAGAGGGATCTATGAAGTTCGTCATCAAGATCTAGTGCCTTATCATGAAGCAGCAATCAGCATAGCCACGTCATTCAAAGCCTTCTTCATCGAATATGTTCGCCAAGCTTGCAATACTAAGGAAGATGCTCTGGCTAATCTTGCAGCAGTCTTAGCCATCCCTATCAAAAGACAGCAGGTGGTGGTTATCTCTAATCGAGAGTTGTTTTGCATTGAGAACAATCGTAATATTAAATTCAGTAATCTCGCTGAAGCCAATATCATCAATGAAGACTGGAGAGTTCCCTTCATTGACTTCATCGTTCATGACATAATCCCTGAAGATCCCAAAGAGGCTACGAGTATTCGTCGACGGTCTCTACGATTCTACTACAATCACACTACTAAGACTCTCTATCGGCGGACTTATGACGGTCTTTTTCTACGCTGTCTAGCTGGAGATGAAGCAAAACAAGTATTACGCGAAGCTCATGATGGCGTCTGCAGAGCACATCAACCCGGTCCTAAGTTACAGGATCGCATCCGACGAATGGGTTACCACTGGCCCTCTATGGTATCAGATTCCATTGAATACGCAAGGAAATGTCGAGCTTGTCAAATTCATGCCGATTTCATCCATCAACCTTCAGAATTTCTACATCCGACCGCTGCTTCCTGGCATTTTGAAGCTTGGGGCATGGATATTATAGGTCCTATCAATCCTCCTTCTTCTAGAGGACATCGGTTCATATTAGCAATAACCGATTACTTCTCCAAATGGGCTGAAGCTATACCTTTGGCTGAAGTCAAGACCAGCAGTGTCATCAATTTCGTTAAACACCATGTTATCTATCGATTTGGTGTACCTCGAAGGATCATCCATGACAACGAACCGCAATTCATCAGTCAAAAATTCACAAGATTCTGTGATGATCATCGGATTAATAATGTTGCTTCTACAGCCTACAATCCTGCCGCTAATGGATTAGCTGAAGCTTTTAACAAGACTATCATCAAGCTCCTTAAGAAGTTTGTATCTACTAATAAACGAAATTGGAGTGAAAAGCTTGGCAAATGTCTTTGGGCCTACCGAACTACGGTCTGTAACCCCACAGGCTTTATACCCTTCTCTTTGGTGTACGGTTGTGAAGCAGTTCTTCCTCTGGAACTTCAAATTCCGTTATTAAGGATTGCCATTGCTAACGAGCTCACTACAGAGAACAACGATCTTCTTCGACTTCAAGAATTAGAAGCACTCGATGAAAAGCGGCTATTGGCTCAACAGCATATTGAGTTATATCAAGCTCGTATCTCAAAGACTTTCAACCGCAAAGTTAAAGTCAGAGCCTTTCAGCAAGGAGAACTCGTTCTAAAAGTCATACGTCCTATGACTATGACTCACATGAGCAAAGGCAAGTTTGACACGAAGTGGGAAGGGACTTATATTGTCAGCAAAGTCTTTTCAAATGGAGCCTATCAACTTTCAGAGTTAGACGGTCGAGTTGCAATGATGCCTATCAATAGCAAATTCCTTAAAAAATACTATGTATAAATGTAACAGGGATTTTATGTAAATATGATCAGACAGTTCATAAATAAAGTTTGATTTTTATTTTATCATAAATGATGTTACATAATATCAAAGAAGGTCACTATCATCCTTCTCAACATTGGGACGTAGGCCACTGCCGTCCTTATCAAAGACATAATCAGCAAAGGAGCCGAGAACATCTTTGCTCGAACCCACCAGGAACTTGCAAGCAGCCATCCTCATGGCCTCTTCTTCTTTCGTCGTCCCGGGTTCAAGCAAGAAATCCAGGATGTCTCTTGGTGGCTTGGGTGCAGACGAACCTTCGCCCGCTTCTATCGGCTTCGGCTGATTGTGGTCAGTTGGGCGTTCTTCCGGGAGTTCTTCAACCTTTGAGGCGATTTCAGCCTTCTTAGATGCATCTCCAGACGACATCTTTATGTTGAAAAGGGAAAATGATCATTCCTTCCAGATTTCTGTTCTATTTATAGGCGGAGATTCTCAAAACAACGAAGCAACACATTCATCTGACGGTTCACCCGTTCATCATCATCCGACGGTTCACCCGTCCATTATCATCCGACGGTTCACCCGTTTATCATCATCCGACGGTTCACCCGTTCATCATCATCCGACGGTTCACCTGTTCATTATCATTCGACGTTTCACCCGTTCATCATCATATGATGGTTCATCTGTTCATTCCATCCATCTGACGGTTCCTCCATTCATTCCATCCATCCGACGGTTTATCCGTTTATTCTACTCATTTGACGGTTCATCCGTTCATCCCGACGATTCACTTCGTTCATATATTTTGACGATTCATTTCGTTCGTTTATCCACATCAGCAACTTGTCATCCTTGATTGAGTTGTCTACTGAAATAATGATATTCAATAAATTATATTCTGCCATGTCCACATTACCTCTGAGTAGATATAATAAATATAATTATTTTCTAAAAATCAAGAAATATATTATGTCTTGCACCTCTGAATATATTTTCTATCGTTATTATTTATATCTGAATAAGATATGCAATAAATAATAGAACCACAAAAAAATGTTTTTTTATTGATCAAAATTCAAGACATTACAAAAATTTATATTGCAAAACAAAAAGATACAAGGAATATTTCTACTAGGCTGGAGGTGTCATCAAATTGGCAATTTACTGCTTCAAAATTTACAAACGCTCTTCACGAAATTCCATCACTCTCTTCCTGGCTTCTTCCATCCCAGATTTTTCATTGAAGGTTGGTAGAGTTACCATTCTGCGAGTGATTTCAGGTTGATGAGCTGCAACATATTCATCTCTTTCTTGGGTTAGAACATCAAGTTGTTGAATTACAGTTTGATGTTGGGTGACCTCATCTTCCAGTTCTTCCTGAAGACGGGCAACCTCCGCTTTCAATTAAGTAATTCTCCTTTCTTTTCTTTCAGCAACAGATGTCACCGTTTCCACTTTGGAATTGTACTCAGCAGACTTGGCAGTAAAAGCATCCAAGAGAATTTGGAAATTGACTCTCTCAACTGCAGCCTCTTGAGACATTCGTTCAAATTCGACTTGCACTAAAAGTTCTACCTCTCCTTTGTTTAGCTCTTTATAGCTCTTTACTGAGGTCTCCAGCTCATCTAATATGTGATCAAGAAAAGTGGCTTAAGCCTCGTCACCTTGGTCGCGGATGGCATTTACCAAGTAAGAGGTTGGACCTCTAACCATAGAGAAATCAGCTTCTTCCTTCTCCATCACCCTATCTATTAAAGGTCCCAATGAATCAAAGAAGAACTTGGTAAATGATTTAATGACAAACTGATTGGTAGCCAAAGCACCAGGAGTAGCAGCTACTCCTGTTAATGATGAAGCGACGGGATGTTCAGTCTCTTGCACTTGGACAGAGGGTTCTTTGAATAAAAGAGCTAGAGTAGAGTTGGTTGCTCCTTCCGGTTGTTCTTCTGTAAAAAATTAAATATTGTCATTTTGACTATCATTTGCTACTATTAAAGAAGATCAAAGGTGAAAGCAATCTTACCGTGGCTTAGTCTAGTCTCAGGCCTGTCGTTTCTTGGAACAGATTCCAGCCTGTCAGAAGTAGCCTCAGACATTACTGCCTGACTATTGCCTGCCTCGGAGCTACATGACAAACGACGACTGCTGCTAGCTATCGTCGTTGCAAGCACTATATCCATGCACACTGGAGGAGCTGAAGAAGATCCGAGTTCTGTATGGATAAGAATAAAGATGTCAGTTATCAATCTATCAAAAGAAGATTGCTAATTTCATTCTATACCTTTGGGATCAACAGCAGGAGTTTCCTCCAGGTCTACTTCTTCGTCTGCTATCTTTTCTGGAGATACCTGCACCTCAACATCCTTTTCAGGATCCAAGGTGTCATCAGCAGCTTCTGGAGATACATGCACTCCATCATCCCCTTCAGGATTCTGTGTATCATCAATATCCTCTGATGATATACTCTCCTCGCTTTTATGTTCTTCAGGTATCTTCCCGCTGGCAGTTGTAGCGGCCTGATCAAAATAATCTTGCAGACCGAAGTCGCAATCATTTAATGCGTCAATCATTAGACGATCTTCCTCCTCGCGGGTTGTTTCCGGTGTAACAGGAAGATGAGTAGTCTCCACTGCCGCAGGTGAAGGAGATCGTAAAGCTTCCTCTTCTCTGGGCTCTGCAGCCTCTTCTCTCTGTTCAATTTCTTCTCTGTGCTCTGCAGCCTCCTCTCTCTATTCGGTCTCCTCTCTCTGCTCCGGACTAGGCTCAGAGGTGGGAGTAGGAGATGACATAGTAATTCCCGCTGTAGCTTTCACTACTACCGAAGACATGATTTTCCTTGGAGGAGAGACTATTCTCTTTCTTCTTCTGTGGGCCAGTTTCTTTCTATGCAGAGGCCTCTCAGGACTCTCTACATTTACTACCTCGACCTGTTTCTGAATAGAGGTCGGCATAGCTGCTTCTTCTCGGGTTGACTTAGCCAATTGTCGGGATTGTGATCTAGTAGTGACCTTCTCTGATATTGGTTCCAAGATCAACTTCTTCTTCGCAATTGGAGAAGAAGGTTCTTCTCTCCTTCTCTTCTTCTCCTTGGCCGGAGACTTAACCACTTTCAGAGAAATTCTCAATGGTTGGTTAACTTCCTCAGGGAAGTTTGCTTCCCTAGAGGCTTCCAATGGATCATCCACCGGTTCATGTTCTTCGTCATTATTTGGAGCTAGTATATCAGTCGCTCCTTTCTTCAGACGTGTTGCTGTTACAAAACTGTCAACAAGGCTATAGTTCTCAGCAAATGTATTTGCTGCTGTATAAAAGAGCGAATATGTATATAACATTCTAGGGCCATTATCATTCTTGTTTGGCATCGAGAACACTGTCCTTGTGTCTCGAGCATTGTAGTAGGCCCAAGCTCTGGCACCATCAATCAGGTATCCCTTTCCTTGTAGGCAAGTTATAGCGTTACCTACATGGAACTGGTCATAACCAAATTGGCGAGCGAAGCAACTTGGCAAATATGGTTCAAGATAGCACTCCTCTTCAAATCTGTACACCAAATACGATGGTCTGATCGTCTTCAGCGAGTCAAAAGCTGCTCGACCTATTGGTTGCCTCCCAAGGTCAACCAGATTTGGTGGCATAAATTCATAACCAGTTGGGGAAGCAAAGCAATAAAAATTCCATCATTTGCCAAGGTTCAGGGTACGTCTGCAGTCCCTGAGACTAGTGTATATCTACTTGCTCTGGGAGAATCTACGCAGAAAGCTGCCACTAACTGCTCCCATGGTGGGGTTCATCAATGATGGATGATACAGAAGCAACCATCCGAATAGATAGGTATAAGGCAACTCCAGTCGAGAGAAGTTCCCCTTTTCACCTTTCTATTTGATCATGGAGTCAACATACAGACGAAGACCTGTATTTATTCTACAAGTCATCGCTGATAGTAAATCCATCCGGTAGCCGAAGACTAACCGGACGGCAGCAAAAAGTACACCACGGTGGAAGCGATCAACGACGCTTGCTCCGGGCACGACGAATCGACGGAGCCAGTATGTCAAAAATCCTGCCAACTGGGCTACTTTAGATATGGACCTGTAGCCCATTCTTATAAAACTCTCAAGAAAGTCTCCAGCCTTGAGTGGAGGGTATTGGTGTTCATCATTAACTCTGATGTCCATTTTCTTATTCTCTTCCATCAGCTTTATTACTTTACTGTTGCTGAGGGGTTGGAAGAAATCCGGGTTGCATGAGTCATGATCTTTGGTCTTTTTCTCAATGATATAGTTAAGAAAAAGATAAGTCAACCACTTTGATGAATAGCAGGTGCCAGAAGAGCCGCTTTTATAGTATAAGGAGCATATGTTGTAATGACACAGTAGTTCGTCGAAGACTGCCACCATCTTTGAATTTTCTCGACGTAGTCTATCTAACTCATCGTTTGTTGGAACGTACTCCTCATAAAGGGAGTCTTCCATTGGTAAGCACGAGATGTACTTCATCTCATAGAGGGCTAATCCCATCTCCCCGCAGGGCGTCATAAATGTCCCTGTCCTATAATTATACCTCTCTGCCAAGGCCAAAAACAGATAAGGATTTGGGAGGAATCCATATACGGTAGCGTGTACCGCATGATACAGCTCGATCTCTTTAAGTTTGTCTTCAAACTGGACCAATATCCAGTTGGCTATACAGCTCCATCTCTTGATGTCTGGGTTTACCAGACCTGTCAGCCGGATGTCTTGATCCGAATAACTGCCCTCGGCCTTTGCATATTCATTAGCAAAGATTGGTGTTCTCACCGGCAACAGCAAAGAAGAATTCTCTGGAGGGATGCACCCTGGCTTCAACCCTCTGAGCAAAGTACCATGACGTTCAGAAGAGCTATAAAACATATCTCGGTTGTTTGGTCCTTTCTTGACACAAATCTTTCCAGTCCTTGCATGTTGGAGGGGATTAATGTCCCAGTCCATCCTCCTGGGATGGCTTGCATGGGCAGAGGGAGACATCTAGCAATGTCTGGTAACAGGATCAATTTCTCCTTTCTTTGGAAGAGTCTCTGCTCAACACGGGGTCTTGGCTGAGAACTCTTGTCAATGGTGTCGCCAAATAAAAACATGGGTTTTTTATGGGTTATGGTGTCAACAGATTGCAGGGGTTGTCCATTCATCAGACTTAACAAAGTTTTATTGTCCTGAGTTATCAAGATTGTTTGGCGGAAGGACGGTAGAGCATATTGTGGAAAAAGCACATGGGACAAATCCTCTCTAAATTCCGGTTCAGCAAGAGTCCCTACGAAGGTTTCATATTCAGGATCCTCTCCGATGTTAACTGCATCAAACAGGAAAAATAGAATTCAGTACAAGTCAAATCAAAGATTCTGTCATCAGATTGTGCAAATATCAGATTGCGCAAGTATCAGATTGCGCTGAATAGCTTGCACAAAGCAACAGTTTGTGCTGACAATCTTGCATAAATTAGCCGATTGTGCTGACTTTTGCCAGCACAATTCAACCGATTGTACGAGAAGATACTCTTCATAAAAATAAAGAATATTGTGTTCGTGCAACCTAAAACCTAAAAAGGGGATGGCGCAGTATGACCAAATCACTAAAAAGAGATAAGGTTCAAGATTCAGCAATGTCGAAAAAACCCTAAAAAGGATTTTCGATTGTTTGTCTACCTCGAAGAGCGGGGTACGCAGCTTCAAGTCGAGAAGGGCACGGCACAACCCTAGCCGAAGACTCGGCGGGGGCCTTGCCCTTGTCGGCGGTAGAGCGCTTTGGTGCCATTTGAAATCGACGGAGAAGAAAGAAGGAAGTCGGAGTAGGCTCGGGGATTTCTCTCTCTTAGGCACAGTGAAAGCAAGTAAAGAATAACGTAAAGAACAAAGGGAACTATTTATAGTTTTTCAAGAGCAACGGCCGCCTCAGATTGCGCCGAATAAATAGGAGTAATCCCTCCGATTGTGCAAACAGCATCATCACATGGGCAACTTGATTGAAAATTCAAAATTCAAAGTATTTCGAAACTTCGAATAAATTCAACTTTCGAAAACTTTGAAGGGGATCTTGTAGGTCCTAAAAATCAAGTTGCACCCATCAACAAAGTCATGAAAATCAAGAAATGCATCTTTCAAATGAACTGCGCAGAAGTCAGATTGCGCACCATCCTGATTGTGCAGACTGGATTACGCACACTCTCAAGTGCGCAAGCTGACATGGCAAATGTCATCATTATCTGACAGAATCAGATCTTCTGACAACTGACAACACGGAGAACAAGAAAACTGTTCGTTTATCGTGCAGTACGGCGCTCGAGGACAGCTGTACATGTAGCACAATCGGCCAGGCTTTCTGCTGTGCAGTCTATTCCTGCGCAATCTGAAGACAGCACAATTTATGTGGCGCACTTTATCATGACAACTGACAAATGTACACGTGGCATTCATGCCATCAATTGCTCACTACGTGGCAACCGTCTGTACACGATCATGCGTATTTCAATCAAATGATGCCATTTGTCCAAGACAGTTGGCCCACGATCAAACAACTGCCAGCGCAGTCTGATGCTGCGCAATCCAGTTCATGCGCAATCCAGCTTGCGCCATTCAGAATAACTAAAAGTTAGTTATTTCTAGAACTCTATAAATAGAGTTTCAAGTCTTCATTCCAGGGGATCAGACATAAAGTTCAGAAATATCAGAGAGTTCAGGAGTTCTTGCCCAAGTGCTGCTGCATTCTTCGGAGGCTTTTGCCTTCAACTTCAGAGGCTATCGTCTTCAAAGTTCACATCGTCCAAGGGATAAAGCAATCGTCATCTAGATTGGATTCCTACAGTTGTACTTTCCCAGAATTCTTGTAATCTTCTTTACAAAGTTTGTGAAATAAAGTTCGTACTTTTGTTTTTGCAAACACATGGGCCACCACAAAAATATGTCACGGCCCGCGCCCAGATATTCGGGTATGAGTACATGGGCCATGCCCAGCCTACGCCGTAATATCGGTGGTAGAACGCTGTCAAGTACCCAATAACTATCTATAACATCTAGGTGGTATATATTAACAATATGTACTCCAATCACAACATCTAAGAGGATAAGAATAATAAGAGATAATAGTAATATTACTGAAATGAATCTAAAACCTACAGAGATCATAAATGACATGAATGTGTTGGAGGCATAAACCGACAACGAAATATGAATCTAAATAAGAAAGAATGGCCTAGAGTTCCCAGAAACAACTCACTGTAAATGGAACCTCGACATCTGTCACAGCCAGCATCATCCTGTAGTCCAATAGTATGGGGCATAACAATACTAATATTTGTCGACGTATCCAGTCAGGATTGGAACGAGCACATCAATTAACAACAGTTCACAAGATATGACAAAAGCTACAAGAATGTAAATAGAGAGTATACACAAGGAATCATAAAATGTACATGTGAGTATCATGGCAAGGTAAGCTGTAAATCTAGAGCTAGAACAAGGCAAGTAAAACAGATCATGGCATGTACAAGAATCAAGAATCATCTATCTAAGTGTGTGAGTACTAGTTTCAACATGTGGCCGGCTTAGGTCAGCACAAGGTCTAATGATCTAGCCAATCATACGTGGAGTGTAAGATTGGCATTCACAAGGTCTACAAGGAATATACAAGGCAGATAATGACCACACATCTACACTAATACTCCCCGCCCCTGACTAGTATAGTTGATCCAACCATGACACGTCATGACATAAGATTCTTCGAGAAGGTAGCAAGTCTCCTCGAGAATCGTGTCTACATAATGCACAAGAAACAAGGCAAGACTTGCATAATATATACCAAGAAAAACAAGGAATAACATCTCATGCCGGGATCCAGACAAATACCAATCCGTGTGAATAATGTGTCAAGAACAAGTATATCTACACTAAGTACATAAATTATAACAGTTATCGTAAATTGGAAAAGTTATCAGAGAATGCACTTGCCTCAATTTAATTGGAGTCGGCATGCACGACACGAACATGTCGACATGTAATAGGTACCCATGCTATGCTCCACAAGATGGTCCCAAATAATGACACAGGCAGTTCCGTTGAGTCCAGAATAGCCCAAATAGCCTAGTTGGTATATAAAAGTCTAGGATCAGGATTCAGCACGATTATCGAGACAAAAAAGAAGTTCACAATTTAAAAGATGGAAAATGACTATTTTAGTCATGATCAAGAGGTGATTGATTAAATAAAAAAGGAATTTAAGAAATAATCAAAAATCAATACTCATAGCTAATTTAGAAATAGTAATAAAATCCACAAAAGTACGATAAAGTTTTCATAATGATTTTAGAAGCATTGGAAAAATAGATATATACATAACTAAGTAACTTATTTTTTAAAAGAAATGAGGGCAAATAAAAGATAAGCTAATGATTATAGATATGGCCCATAGTCCAAGTATATTTTTAAAACAGGCTTTAGGTCAATAATATTTAAAAAATTTATTTATTTGTATATGTGGGCCAAGGACCAAAATAATTCTAATTAAAACACTTGTTGGCTTTAAAGTCCAACCCAAGAATTTAAATAGCCTGAGGCCAACAAAAAACAAATATAGGCCCATTTACAACCAAAGCCCAAATTATTATTATTATTATCAAAATAACAGAGCCTGGCCCAGGGTTCATAGGCCCGGCCCAAATAGTTTCTGTTAACAAACAGACCTTTAGTCTAAGTTTAACAACCAATCCATCCTAATTAATATTATATATATAAAAAATATAAACTATAACTAATATGAATTAAAGAAAAAGGGGGGTGGGTTTCACGAGCTACTCTCTACATCTTCCTCTAAGTAGTACAATAACACAAACTCTTAAACCTATATAAAATCGAAAAGGGGTCAGCCCCATAAAACCAAATCGATGGACCCAGAGGAAAGAGAAGGGAAGGTAGGAAATCTCATAGTAGGGGCAGTTCTTGGTGGCCGGGTCGGCGTAGGAGGTTGGCCGCAGCAGATCTGGCTGGCCAGGCCGTATCTGGTTCTCGCGACGGAGCTGGTCGCACAGAGATGACGCCGGCGGAGCTTGGGTGGCGGTGCCACTAGGCGACGGACGAGCTTGGCAAGAGGAATGGTTAGGGCTCTCTCTCTCTCTATTCTCTATGATTTGGTGGTGGTGGCTATCGGTGGTGGTGGTGGCTATCGGTGGTGGTGGTAGCGACTATCGGTGGTGGTGGTGGTGATGTTGATGTTATTTCCAGCAGGGAGGTGGTCTGGTCGGGGTTTGGCCGAGATGAGCAGGATAAGCAATGGTGATGCGGATCCTGTGGTGGGAATGTTGGTGGTTGTCGAATGGCAGCCAGGATGGGCTCGGTCGGGGGATCCGTAGTCGGGGAGCTGCTCCGACAACGGAGGTGGCCGGTTGATGAGAGGGGATGAGTGTCAATGTACTGTCCGTGTCGGCTTGTCGACACAGACACGGGATTCGGTATCCGGTGTGTCGGACACGGGGTAGAACAAATGTAAATATAGATAAAATGGAATAAAATGGGTGGACACGGACACAATGCACTTAAGATTTCCATGAAAATGTGAATAAGGTATAGAGAGCCCTATTAAATAAGCATTAGGGCATGCTCCCAAACATGTGATGAGAAACTTCCATGAAGCCCTACCAAAATATCTTCATGAATTTGGGCCAATATCCCAATGAGAACCAAATTCACAATAACTTCCTTCACATAAAATATATTAGCATCTATAGTTATTTTTATGTAAAATTAATTCTCGGCCCGAAATATATAATAGTTTACTAAGCTTGAGTTCAAAACAAATAAGTGTTTTCAAAATATAATAATTTAAATATATTAATTAATATTCATTTGGCCTCTAGTCCATAAACTAGTTGAAACCCAATAGGTCCAATAGCCAATACCTATATATTTTTATCTAAAACAAATTTGTAAAAAGTCCCAAAATATTATGGTTCATACAATTTGCTTAGAAGATTATATTAATGGGTTCATCTAGAACTTTAAGTAAAAGAGTTCAAATCATAAATTTGTTTGTTTATTAGGCTATAAGCCGAAAATATATATACGAATCTCATAAAACCATTTCGAAAAGCCAATAATCCAATAGTAAAATTTCATATTATTTCACGACCGAAAATATATATCATATAGATAATTAAAATCAAAATCGGTGATTTGATGATTCAGGAAGACTTTTAGAAAAGGAAAATAATAATAAAAAATTCTAAAAATTTCTAGAATTCGGATCAAGGAGGTCACAGCGATCCCGACCCGGAGAGTACCCCGGGCACAGACTCATCCCGCCGTCGATGTACCATGGGGCTATCGACACCTTCGTCGAGGGCGTCTCCATTCGCTAGCGGATCCGTTCTGCCAGCAGATCCACCAGCGGTACCACCAGTTACTGCACAGTGGGCCCCGGAGTACCCCCGAATTCAGTTACACCCGGTACCACCAGCGGTAATTTTGAACTTTTGTAAAAGTTTATTATTTAATAATAGAATTTATGATTTATGGGTATTTTTAATTAATTCAATACTATTTTAAAATTGGTGAATTATAATTTTGATGTGTTAGCTAGTGAACCCTAGAATTGTTGAACCTAGAGACTAACCATGACCATGGGGACCTAACCATATGATTAGAATGACTAATTACAACTTTTTAGCTTGAGGGCATTTTGGTCATTTTAAAAATTTTGGATTTATTTTGAATTGTTGGAGTGATGGTTGTTATTTTTGACCTTTGCTAGTTGAGACTTTGTAGACTAACCTAGATATTGACTTTGACTATGGTAACTTGGTTAGCATGGTGGGACCCTAGTCTAACTTAAGTCGACCCAAGTTAACTTGTTGGGCTAATTTGTATGGAGAGAATAGGTACTTAGGGTGTTTGAACCTTGGCTAAGGGATTGAATCAAGTGACATCTAAACTTGGCCCAAGCCCACTAGCCATCGACCCTAACCCTAATATTCCATTCTTGGCCGGCCCCCTAGGGTTTCCCCCCCTATTTAATGCATCTTCATTGTTCTTGCCTCTTTTTACATCATTTCTACATTTGGCAATAAAGAGGTATTGACCATTCTTCAACACTTCACAACTTCTTCATTTTAATTCCTTTTTTACTCTAGTCTCTTGCATTAGGACCTAATCATTGCCTATTTACTTTTTATGATGAGAAATCACAGCTTTTGAATAATTTGGGGCTTTTGTGTTGCAATAAGGATTCTCATTTTTGAAGTTTTTTATTGAGTTTGACACTCGATAGGTAAACCCCTCAAACCACTCCATTTTCTTGATTTCTTTGCATGGTTGCATAGATCTAGGAGTCCTCTAGCTGTGGTGTGAGTCTTGGGTGATTTTGTGTCGATTTTGTGTCCGTATCGGACACGTATTAGTGTCTATGTGTATGTGTTTGTTGAAATGCCTAAACGAGTCTTTTGTTCATCAATTTCAAAACTAATTTCACTAATATGTAGCCACATATGTGGGGATTTGTATTCATGATGTCTGAGCACAATTTGGGACACTGTTCGTGTCTATTTTGGACACGAACTCGCCCGTAAGATACTGTACAGGGGAGTACAGTACTCCCCTGCTGCTCGAGTGTCCTGTAGGATACGACATGACACTTTGTGACTCCCAACATGGTGGACACGTTGGACATATGACTGACAAGATGTTCACAAAGTTTGGTTTGGGTTTCATGGAGTGGTTTGGAAGAAATTTAACTCGCACAAATTTTTGCCTACGCTGCTACGCACGAGTTTGGGTTCTAATACGCACCCACACGCGTGACACGACACGGATTTGACACAGTGTAGGGACACAAACACGTAGCCCTACCACTGGTGAACACCTAGCCACGTGCACGAGGTGTCTCGTGTCGTGTGTCGTGTCTTGGATCGACTGGCACATACGCACGAGGCTGCTTGTGGCTGTGCATGCATGTGTGTGTTTTCGGGTGTCTTGACACATCGTGTCCCATTGTATGGACACGATACTACCTCTGTGACACCTATACATGTCTACGAACATTTACCAACTGTTAATTTTGTTTTTCATTCGATTCGAGTTGTGATTTTAGGGTTTTCCCCAAATGTCTGATACCATGTTCGGTTAAATGAGTTCCTAAGATTTAAATATGTTTTTAACTGATGTTAGATGCTAATTAATAATGTTTGAATATATTATTATGTCTAAGATAAAGGTTTTGATGTTTGGGTTCATGTGTGATGTTGGTTTGTTCGATTTATGGTCTCCCCGAGCCTGTGTGACACTGAATACCATGTAAATTTTGATACACATGTGATCCTGAGTTGTATAAGTTCTGATATTGCAATCCTGAGAACTTGAGATTCATATACATTGATAGATTGGTTTGTGTTGTTGAGTTAAGGTTCGTATTTATATGAATTCCTGAGATTAAGGGTTCAATACATGCTTTGCAGATAGGTTTGTTGCCTTGGGTTATAATCGAGTTTAGTTTTTGATGTGAATATTAATATGATGCTGATGGTGTCTAAACATTACCATTATGTGAACCTGAACATTAATACATTACTGTCAATATCCACACACACACCATATCACTCTCATTGCCATGTACACTATGTCTACTACACCCTGACACTATTTGTGATACCTCATTTGACATTCCTATCTGCTATCAACACTCACACACAAATACACTAGTTCACATTGACACTATATGCAACTGTCACACACTACACTATGCCATGCCTCTATACACACACACACATACAAAATGCTATGTTAACATTAACCCTTGATACTATATGTCCACATACACCCACTATGCTATACACTACTTGTACACACACACCCTACATATATATATACATACATGGTATGTATGTTATGCCCATGTGCATATATGTATGAATGCAATGTAATGATAATGTAAGTATGAATATGTATGCAAGTATATATACATGTATGCATGTCACTCCCCGATCCTGGAATACGTATTTTAATACGTAAACCGGTAAATTGTATTTACCTTGTATTTATACTATATTTGTTATGCTGTATTTCTTCATGCATTTCCAAAAAAAAATATTTGACAAAATATTATTTCCTAATTTATTTTCTGCATTTGGGCCTACAGTTTTGACTCATTTGGGTAACCCATTCTTGGTTCACCAATGGTTCATCATGAACCCTTTGGTTCATCATGAACCCATGGGTCCAAGATTCTATATAATAACTCAACTCATTCTCTCTCCTCTCATTTATTTTCTCTCATTTACTTTCCTCCACCAACCAAGGCAAGTACCAACTTGCTCAAGATGGATCCATAAATGTTGTTGATGTTTTCTTACAAAATTATTCGTCAAAATATGTTCTTCTCCTTATTCTATACTAGTTTAGAACTTAAAATTTTCCATTTTGAAGCTTTAATCTTTGTAGATCTAGGTTTTAACCATTTTCGGATTTCCTTGGTTTTGATCTAGCAAACTTCATTATTTTAAGTTTTGATGGTTCCATGTTGTAGAGAATTTTGTTCTGTCCCATTTTGACCTAAGGTAGTTCCAATTTGGGCTCCGGATGAAGGTTTTGTGTAGCTTGGAAGCCATGGTTGCTTGGCTCCTCTTCTCGGACAGATGGAGAAGAAGAGCAGTACTTGACCGAATGAGTCTTCATGCGGCAAGTCTCTGGCCGCATGGCCTTTCCAGCCGCATGAGACTCGTTCGAGTTCAGCCGCATGGAAAGTCTTTCCTAGCCGCATAAGACTTACTTGAGTACTTGACCGCATGAATCTTCATGCGGCAAGTAATTGAGCCGCATAGCCTTGTTCAGACTCAGCCGCATGAGCCCCTGTTATCTTGAGTTGCATGGACTTCATGCGGCTAGCTTCGCAGCCACATGAGTTCTTTTGCACCTAGCCGCATATGCGCTGCTGTTCTGAGCCGCATAAAGCTCATCCATCATCCAGCCGCATATGTGTCGCCCATGCTCAGCCGCATAGGACTTCGTCTGATCGTAGCCGCATATGCTGTTGAACCCCGGCCGCCTGGCGATTGCTCCCTTCGCAGCCGCATACGCTGATACCCCTTCGTCCGCATGAACCCGCCTTTCCAGCCGCATGCGCCTTAGGGCTCTCTGAGCCGCATAAGCATGTAGTCCCAGCCGCATGAACCAGTATTGACCCGGCCGCATGGACTCACTCCCTTTGAGCCGCATGGACTTTTGTGCCCTATATTGTTACCTTGTTATTATTGTTATTATTATATATATATATATATATATTATATGCCTATTTTATATCCTTACGCCTTTTGTCCTGAGCATGATATGAGCACTAATGTGACCCCGGAGAACAAAGTGTTCCTACCTGATACACATACCTGAATATCCCAGTTCTTGTTCATGCTCGACAAAAGACTCGTAACTCCACGTGGCGTATTTGCAATGATGCATTACACTAAGGAGGGTAGAACATGTTGACATACTGATTGACATGAATCCTCTTTGGGGTACTCATACTAAGGTACGATTTTAGGAGGATAATCATGCAGGCCACAGCATGTGAGTCCAGATTTCACCTAGGGTTAAACTAGGCAACTAAATATACTAGATACATGGGGAGGGCGAAATCCCGAGATCGTGTTACACCAGCCGCCTTGAGATACTGTCTTGACGCGCAGGCTGGTCTCCACGGATACTGTGTCATCTGCAACGAGTGGATGACTGTATCCGATTAATTCCTGCTACATATTATATATTTTAGCAAGATGGCCTTACGAGGGACCTGTGCTCAATCATACCTGTCTACGCGAACCCTTGGGTTGGCTAGCCTTGCTGGAAGGATATGATCTGAGGATTTTCTAATAACATGATGCGAGGATAACCTTGTCCTACTAGAAACTCGTAGACTTGATTGGCCGTGAAAACGACTTGCTTGTTTTCTATTACCTTCCGTGAATAACTGAGGGAAGCGGACTATCATGGTACGTGATCCAACCCATGTTCTTGTTTGATTGTTGGGTTGGTTATCGCACTATGACAGGCTGTGGACCGAAGTTATGAACGGAAGACTTATTCTGGTTGTGAAGTGCTACTTCTGTGAATGACTGAGGAACATGGTCTATCATGGTACGTGATCCAACCCATGTTCTTGTTTGATTGTTGGGTTGGTTATCGCACCATGATAGGCTATCGACCGAAGTCACGATCAGGAGATTTTATTGCTTATACCTTTTAACTTATGTGAATGTTATAGAGTACGACACGTCCCGACTCCATGCGGCACCTTTTGTCCTTGTTTGGTTGTAAGGGTGCCATATGGGTTCGAAGATGTTGCGCTACCCTATAATCGTAGCATAAGTATTACTATTATCAATCATTCTATTAACTGGGTTTTTAGTCTTATCTCTTGTGCCTCTTTGGCGGTACTTGCTATTTGGGACTGACCCCGCTGGTTTTGTTTGGCCAGATCCCGTAGCAGAGCCAGAGGACACAATCTTTCTCCCTGACATCCTTGGTGCATACTAGGAGCATGGCAGTTCGGGGACTCGAGTGGGTTTCTTCTCCACCACTCCTGCTTATACTTTTGCGGCGTTAGCCACCGGCACCTGTTAGCCGGATTACTTGATATTTTGTGTCAGTACATAATTGTTATTAAACAGACTGCAGCTGTGTATAATTTTGTACTCCTGACTCTCCGAGATAGCTAAATTATGAAGCTAGTCTCTCATGATCATTTTGATGAAGCGTCGGGGACGCCTTACTGCTTTATCTTTAATGTTCATCTATTTGCTGATGTGATTTGATTGATTGAGACATAGAACTCTGTGGGACCATAGGAGACTTGATTGTAGCATGTACCCCCTAGTCTCTCGACAGCCACGATCGCCGTATGACGTTACGTACCTCATATGGTGTAGCTGGCCTAGTCCGTCTCCGTATTTCGGTACTGGGGCGTGACAAGGTTTTAGTGGTGGCCCATGCAGGTCTGATTTTCAGACTTGTGGGGTATTGCGAATTATTAGGAGTCTCAATCAAAACTTGTTCCCCTTGAAATTCTATTTCGAACTCTCTGTCCTTGCCTTGATCCCTAACCTGACTTGCATCCTCGAAATCTTCCTCGTCCGGACTTGATAATCTTATATTCTTCTCCATAGGGGTGCTTCATTCTCAGTAGCGGGAGAGGCCCATAAGGAAGAGCAGCAAGAGCATGGCTCGACTGGACAGCAACAGGGGAGAGAACCTTCTCCAGTGCAGGCACGAGCAGAAAGGGAACTAGAGGCAGTGCAGCCGCAGGTTATTGAAACTCCTGCAGCACCAGCAGCGACGGCCGTACCAGACGCCGTAGCACTCCTGGAGATCATCCGGGGGTTTCTTGTCACTAACCAACAGCAACAGACTCGGCAGCAGGAGCAGAACGTGTTGCTGAACCAAGGGATTCATTTAGCTCTTGAGAGGAGTGCCGGGGTTGACTCGGGAGCATCAGGAAGGTTTCGTCGCTTGAACCCGAGGTATTTTGATGGCACGGAGGATGCCATCACTGCGGATGCATGGATTTAAGACATCGAAGCCATTCTTGTGGCAGCCAAGGTTCCAGATGATGAGAAGGTTGATCAGGTCAAACTGGTACTTCAGGATCTTGCCCGCGACTAGTGGGCATCAGAAGATGTTGGTACAAGACACCCTGTTCGTTGGACCACCTTCAGTGACAGATTCAAGGCCAAGTATTTTGGCATAGTAGCTCGATATGAGCTCCAGCAGAAGTTCATCAATCTCAAGCAAGCAGGCAAGACTGTAGATGGGTATGCAGCAGAGTTCTGCAGATTGTGCCGTTTCGTACCAGCAATGGTGGCAACGGAGCCAGAGAAAGCTATGAGGTTCCAGCAGGGACTTCATTTGGAACTACTACAGCTTGTGGAGGGACACGACTACCAGATGTTTGACGCTGTCTTGACGGCAGCCCGGAGGCACGAGCTTACCCAGCAGAGGTTGGCATCGAGGGCAGGAGGTCAGAAGAGATCTCATTTCCAGGTTGGAGGAGGAGCAATGCAGCGAACATTGGCACCAGCACCCAGTGTACGTATTCATGATGCGGGAGCACCGCGGAGGACGGCCGTATCAACTAATACAGCGCCAGTTCGGCATCAGCAGCCGAGGAACCAGCAACAGCGTCAGGGAGCACCCCAGGGCTGTACATTCTGTGGGAAGGCAGGGCACACGAGGGACGTGTGCCGGTCAGCGAATGGCTTATGCTTGAGGTGTGGTAGTTCAGACCACCGTATTTCTACTTGTCCTATGATGCAGAGGCCAGGAGGGCCAGCTCAGCAGTTTCCAGCGTTGCCAGCTCCAGTGGCAACCCCGAGTGGAGGGCCAGTATTAGCAGTAAGGCCCCTAGCCCAGCGTCTACCAACGCAGGCTCAGATGTTCCGCCAGGCACAGGAAGCCAAAGGCCCTCAGAGGCAGCAACAGCATGGTCGAGGAAGGTCGCAACAAGGGGCTCCGCGGGGCCAGGCTCTCACATTAACCTTGGGAGAGGCTCTAGCATCCAGTGACGTGGTGGCAGGTAAAATTCTCGTCACCTCATTTCTCGCTGTAGCATTATTTGATTCAGGCGCTACTCATTCGTTCATCTCTGCACAATATGCTACACGGATTGGACTAGTGTTTGAGGCATTGCCGGAGAGGATGGATATACTCACCGACAATGGGCTCGTAGAAGTGAGCAGAGTGCGCTTTTCATGTCCGGTAGAGGTGTGTGGGCATTTATTGCCCGCATCATTGATTGAATTTCCTATAGGGAATTTTGATGTTGTTCTTGGCATGGACTGGTTGAGAGACAGTCATGCGATAATTGATTGTAGAGGAGGTAGGGTCATATTCAGCGTTCCTGGGATGGAGCAGTTCATCTTTACTCGAACCTTGAAGAATCAGGCCGGAGGCGTCATCTCAGCAGCAGTGTCAGAGCCAGGACAGATTCCGAGAGTGGTCGAAGATTTTCTCGACGTCTTCCCTGATGAGCTCCCAGGATACCCCCAGTCAGAGAGGTAGAATTTAGTATTGAGTTGAACCCTGGAACGAGGCCTATTACGGACAGAGTTTACAGAATGTCGCCGTCAGAACAGGATAAGTTGTATCAACATGAAGAAGAGTTGAAGTCTAAGGGATTCATCCGAGACAGTAAATCGCCCTGGGCCGTGCCAGTGATTCTAGTTCCCAAGAAGGATGGGTCGACGAGGATGTGCATCGACTATCGCAAGCTGAATGCAGTAACAGTAAAGAATAAGTACCCGCTACCAAGGATTGATGACCTGTTTGACCAGTTGAGCAAGGCCAGTGTCTTTTCCAAGATCGATCTTCGGTCGGGATACTATCAAGTAAGAGTCCGGGAGCAAGACATACCGAAGACAGCATTCAGATCTAGATATGGGCATTATGAGTTTTTAGTAATGCCCTTTGGACTAACCAACGCCCCCGCAGTATTCATGGATTTAATGAACCGCATCTTTCTGCTGTATTTGGATAAATTTGTGGTGGTGTTCATAGATGACATTCTTGTCTATTCCAGCAGTGAAGAGGAGCATGAGAAATATCTTAGGACTGTCTTGCAGACATTGAGGGAGCATCAACTTTATGCGAAGCTCGACAAGTGTGAATTCTGGTTAGATCACATTTCGTTCCTGGGGTATGTAATTTCTGGGGCCGGAGTGTCAGTGGATCCGAAGAAGATTGAGGCCGTAGAGCATTGGCCAGTCCCGAGAACGGTTGTAGAAGTACGAAGTTTCTTAGGATTAGCTGGTTACTACAGAAGGTTCGTGGCGGACTTTGCCAAGATCTCTGCGTCCTTAACGCGTTTGACGCACAAGGACGTGGAGTTTGTTTGGTCAGCTAGCTGTCAGGCATCATTTGAAGAACTAAAGAAGAGGTTGATCTCAGCCCCGATCTTGACGCTTCCGGTAGGAGCGGGAGGCTTTACAGTATATTGTGACGCATCTGGGAAGGGTCTTGGATGTGTATTGATGCAGCATGGAAAGGTGATAGCATATGCGTCTCGGCAGCTTCGAGGCCATGAGAAGAATTACCCGGCTCACGATTTAGAGTTAGCAGCTGTGGTGTTTTCACTCAAGTTGTGGAGGCATTATTTGTACGGAGATCGGGTAGAGATCTATACTGATCATAAGAGTTTGAAATACGTGTTCACGCAGCAAGATTTGAACATGAGGCAAAGAAGATGGTTAGAACTGCTGAAGGATTTTGATTTAGATCTTCAGTATCATCCAGGCAAGGCGAATATCCTTGCAGATGCACTGAGTAGGAGAAACAGTGCCTTTATCTTGACCTCGCAGAAGCATATTTTAGAAGACCTTCAGAGTATGGGAATCGAAGTAGTTTTGCCAAGGGATATAGAAAGAATGACCAGTATGTAGATTCAGTCAACCTTAGTAGAGAGGATAAGGGCAGCACAAGCAAGAGATCCACAGATTCAGAAGTTGCGGTCGGAGTGTGAATCAGGCCGTAGGAAGGAGTTAGTGATTCATGAAGATGGTACGCTCAGGTTTGGAAACAGACTCTGTGTACCGAGTAGAGACCTTCGGCAAAAAGTTATGTCCGAAGCTTATAGTTCTATTTACTCCATTCATCCAGGAGGAACGAAGATGTATCGAGATATCAGGCAGTACTTTTGGTGGAATGGCATGAAAAGAGAGAGAGCGAGATTTGTATCCAAGTGTCTGGTATGTCAGCAGGTGAAAGCCGAGCAGCAGAGACCAGCAGGGTTGCTACAGCCGTTTCCTATCCCAGAATGGAAATGGGAGCACATCACGATGGACTTTGTGACCGGTTTACCTAGATCCCCGGCTGGCAAGAATGCAGTCTGGGTAATAGTAGATCGACTCACGAAGGTCGCTCATTTTCTTCCCTTTCGAGTTGGACAGACTACTGAACAGCTAGCAGAAATGTACATGAAGCAGATAGTAAGGCAGCATGGTGTTCCAGTTAGTATAGTATCAGATCGGGATACGCGGTTTACTTCCCATTTTTGGCGGAGCTTACACCAAAGTTTGGGAACCAAGTTAAGATTCAGTACTGCTTATCATCCACAAACCGACGGGCAATCAGAAAGAACCATTCAGACGTTAGAAGACATGCTACGGGCGTGTACCTTGGACTTTGGCGGATCTTGGGAGGATCACCTTCATCTAGTGGAGTTCTTCTATAACAACAGCTATCAGGCTAGCATTCAGATGGCCCCGTTCGAAGCATTGTACGGAAGGAAGTGCAGGTCGCCTTTGGCATGGGACGACGTCGGAGAACGGAAGTTGTTGGGACCAGAGATGATCACGCAGACTGTGGAGATAGTTAAGTTGGTCAGAGAGCGCCTTCGAGTTGCACAGGACCGACATCGTCATTGGGCAGATCAGCATCGTAGGCCTCTAGAGTTCAGAGTTGGCGACCAAGTGTTTCTGCGGATTTCACCTACTCGGGGTATCCTCAGATTTGGAACCCGAGGAAAGCTTAGTCCAAGATACGTTGGTCCTTTTAAGATTCTCGCTCGGGTAGGCGATGTGGCTTATCGACTTGCCCTTTCGTCTTCGTTAACTGGCATACATGATGTGTTTCATGTGTTCCAGTTACGTGGGTATGTCCCGGATCCGAGTCATGTCCTCGATTATTCTGAGTTAGTCGTTGGTACCGACTTAACTTACGAGGAACAACCCGTATCTATTTTAGACCGGCGAGAGAAGGTACTCAAGAATCGGACGATAAGCCTTGTCCGTGTTTCTTGGAACCATCACTCTCCGGGAGAGTCAACCTGGGAGCGCGAGGACGAGATCAGATCTCGGTATCCGTATTTGTTTGACTGATAAGGTATATTTTGCACCTTATTGACACGATTCTATGCTTATCTGCACCTGCTTGTTTTACACTTTGTGATGTATAATAATAACTGCTGATAGTTAACTTATATATGATTGGGCCTTGCTTGCCCTGATTTCACTATCCTGTCTTGGCTGGAATTCCGAGGACGGAATTTTTCTAAGAAGGGTAGAGATGTCACTCCCCGATCCTGGAATACGTATTTTAATACGTAAACCGGTAAATTGTATTTACCTTGTATTTATACTATATTTATTATGCTGTATTTCTTCATGCATTTCCCAAAAAAATATTTGTCAAAATATTATTTCCTAATTTATTTTCTGCATTTGGGCCTACAGTTTTGACTCATTTGGGTAACCCATTCTTGGTTCACCAATGGTTCATCATGAACCCTTTGGTTCATCATGAACCCATGGGTCCAAGATTCAATATAACAACTCAACTTATTCTCTCTCCTCTCATTTATTTTCTCTCATTTACTTTCCTCCACCAACCAAGGCAAGTACCAACTTGCTCAAGCGATGGATCCATAAATGTTGTTGATGTTTTCTTACAAAATTATTTGTCAAAATATGTTCTTCTCCTTATTCTATACTAGTTTAGAACTTGAAATTTTCCATTTTGAAGCTTTAATCTTTGTAGATCTAGGTTTTAACCATTTTCGGATTTCCTTGGTTTTGATCTAGCAAACTTCATTATTTTTAAGTTTTGATGGTTCCATGTTGTAGAGAATTTTGTTCTGCCCCATTTTGACCTAAGGTAGTTCCGATTTGGGCTCCGGATGAAGGTTTTGTGTAGCTTGGAAGCCATGGTTGCTTGGCTCCTCTTCTCGGACAGGTGGAGTAGAAGAGCAGTACTTGACCGCATGAGTCTTCATACGGCAAGTCTCTGGCCGCATGGCCTTTCCAGCCGCATGAGACTCGTTTGAGTTCAGCCGCATGGAAAGTCTTTTCTAGCCGCATAAGACTTACTTGAGTACTTGACCGCATGAATCTTCATGCGGCAAGTAATTGAGCCGCATAGCCTTGTTCAGACTCAGCCGCATGAGCCCCTGTTATCTTGAGTTGCATGGACTTCATGCGGCTAGCTTCGCAGCCGCATGAGTTCTTTTGCACCTAGCCGCATATGCGCTGCTGTTCTGAGCCGCATAAAGCTCATCCATCATCCAGCCGCATATGTATCGCCCATGCTCAGCCGCATAGGACTTCGTCTGATCGTAGCCGCATATGCTGTTGAACCCCGGCCGCCTGGCGATTGCTTCCTTCGCAGTCGCATACGCTGACACCCCTTCGTCCGCATGAACCCGCCTTTCCAGCCGCATGCGCCTTGGGGCTCTCTGAGCCGCATAAGCCTGTAGTCCCAGCCGCATGAACCAGTATTGACCCGGCCGCATGGACTCACTCCCTTTGAGCCGCATGGACTTTTGTGCCCTATATTGTTACCTTGTTATTATTGTTATTATTATATATATATATATATATTATATGCCTATTTTATATCCTTACGCCTTTTGTCCTGAGCATGATATGAGCACTAATGTGACCCCGGAGAACAAAGTGTTCCTACCTGATACACATACCTGAATATCCCAGTTCTTGTTCATGCTCGACAAAAGACTCGTAACTCCACGTGGCGTATTTGCAATGATGCATTACACTAAGGAGGGTAGAACATGTTGACATACTGATTGACATGAATCCTCTTTGGGGTACTCATACTAAGGTACGATTTTAGGAGGATAATCATGCAGGCCACAGCATGTGAGTCCAGATTTCACCTAGGGTTAAACTAGGCAACTAAATATACTAGATACATGGGGAGGGCGAAATCCCGAGATCGTGTTACACCAGCCGTCTTGAGATACTGTCTTGACGCGCAGGCTGGTCTCCACGGATACTGTGTCATCTGTAACGAGTGGATGACTGTATCCGATTAATTCCTGCTACATATTATATGTTTTAGCAAGGTGGCCTTACGAGGGACCTGTGCTCAATCATACCTGTCTACGCGAACCCCTGGGTTGGCTAGCCTTGCTGGAAGGATATGATCTGAGGATTTTCTAATAACATGATGCGAGGATAACCTTGTCCTACTAGAAACTCGTAGACTTGATTGACCGTGAAAACGACTTGCTTGTTTCCTATTACCTTCCGTGAATAACTGAGGGAAGCGGACTATCATGGTACGTGATCCAACCCATGTTCTTGTTTGATTGTTGGGTTGGTTATCGTACTATGACAGGCTGTGGACCGAAGTTATGAACGGAAGACTTATTCTGGTTGTGAAGTGCTACTTCTGTGAATGACTGAGGAACATGGTCTATCATGGTACGTGATCCAACCCATGTTCTTGTTTGATTGTTGGGTTGGTTATCGCACTATGATAGGCTATCGACCGAAGTCACGATCAGGAGATTTTATTGCTTATACCTTTTAACTTATGTGAATGTTATAGAGTACGACACGTCCCGACTCCATGCGGCACCTTTTGTCCTTGTTTGGTTGTAAGGGTGCCATATGGGTTCGAAGATGTTGTGCTACCCTATAATCGTAGCATAAGTATTACTATTATCAATCATTCTATTAACTGGGTTTTTAGTCTTATCTCTTGTGCCTCTTTGGCGGTACTTGCTATTCGGGACTGACCCTGCTGGTTTTGTTTGGCCAGATCCCGTAGCAGAGCCAGAGGACACAATCTTCCTCCCTGACATCCATGGTGCATACTAGGAGCATGGCAGTTCGGGGACTCGAGTGGGTTTCTTCTCCACCACTCCTGCTTATACTTTTGCGGCGTTTAGCCACCGGCACCTGTTAGCCGGATTACTTGATATTTTATGTCAGTACATAATTGTAATTAAACAGACTGCAGCTGTGTATAATTTTGTACTCCTGACTCTCCGAGATAGCTAAATTATGAAGCTAGTCTCTCATAATCATTTTGATGAAGCGTCGGGGACGCCTTACTGCTTTATCTTTAATGTTCATCTATTTGCTGATGTGATTTGATTGATTGAGACATAGAACTCTGTGGGACCATAGGAGACTTGATTGTAGCATGTACCCCCTAGTCTCTCGACAGCCACGATCGCCGTATGACGTTACGTACCTCATATGGTGTAGCTGGCCTAGTCCGTCTCCGTATTTCGGTACTGGGGCGTGACAATGCATATGCAAATATGTACAAGTATTTATGTATGCATGTAGGTAAGCTAGTATAATTACAATATAGGAATATAGCCTATGTATGACTTATATATGCATTGTATGTATATATATATATATATATATATATATATTTTTTGACTTATATATGCATTGTATTTATAATGCATTGTATGTATATATATATGTATATATATATATATATATATATATATATATATATATATATATATATATATATATATATATATATATATATGTATATATATATATATAAAAAAATATATATATATATATATATGTATATATATATATATATATATATATATATATATATTTTTTATATGTATATTTTTTTTTTATATGTATATATATATATATATATATATATATATATATATATATATATATATATTTTATATATATATATATATATATATATATATATATATATATATATATATATATATATATATATATATATATATATATATATATATACATACAATGCATATATAAGTCATACATATAAGTCATACAATGCATTGTATGTATATATATATATATATATATATATATATATATATATATATATATATATATATATATATGTACTAGTATGTGTCATCACTTGTTTTGGCTTTTTGATTGTGTTTGAGTGCTAGCCTACGCTTGGTTAGGCTTAGTGAGACTTGTTGAACTAGGATTATTTTGTTGACCTAGTTTGACTAGTATAGTTGACCAAGAGTTGACTTTAGTCTAGAATGACCTAGAATTCATATAGAATGCATTGTAAAGTACAATATTACTATTTTGGACATGTTGTGATCAGTGTTGCTCTAAATATGACTCATCTACTGTCTGGACATCTATACTTACCAGATACTCAGGATATCAGGCGAGTACATTCTTTGACCGTTTCATACTTGCTAGAACTTATATTCCTGCTTTAGATTACTTTACTTAATGCTGTCACGACATTATCATGGATTGGTACTATATGGATCTTTTCATGCGATGTTATCCCCCTCGGGAGCATCGGGTACATCATGTCATATGCGTTTCACTTTCATTATGTACTCCTGTGCTTTCATCATGCATGTATACTCATGTGAATCATGTACTCTTATGTTCAGTGAGCCCTCATGTATAAACTTCACGTACACTCATTTATGAGCCCCTGTGAAGTAACGTATAATAACATAACTTGATTGTATCTTTGTGTGTTAATTGGGGACGGGGGAGTATAAATAGTCATGTGGATAATTCCAAAGTAGTATAGTCATGTACAAACTTTCATGTTTATTATCAAGTCGTTCACATGTCTATCTTATACTCTAAATCACTAGTTCACTATTAGTTCTCTACCTATAGTAGATATTTACATTACAGTCATCTCTTTTACATCTTGTAATTCCTACAGTCATTTATGTAACTTACTCTTCTGTATGTTTATATTTTCTAACACATTATGAACTGCATGAGATGTACTGTGCTCGCTAATGCCTGATTGGACCTGTTGAAAATATTACAAAGGACGAGGATGAGGCATTTTGTACTACCTACTATGGGGCAACATTAGAGGACACCTGTGACTTGGACCTCCAGCAGGATTCATTACCTGCTGACGACACCCCCATAGTTTAGCTATCTTATTTCAGTTGTATCTCATCTGTATATTTGTATTTGAGATTTTGTGATGATGTGGATTTGTGGAGTTGTTAGATGTTTATCTTAGACACTTTGGATTCTCTCCCTTATTGTATTTCATCTGTAGATTCTATTGATATTCTTATCTATCTTATCGTACATCTTCCTTAGTTGTGATTGACATTTGTACTTTATATTGTTCCTCCATTCGGAGAGTATAACTGTGCAATGTACCTTAAACTATTAGATGCATGTGACCTAGGATAGCGTTCTACCGTCGATACTGCAGCATAGGCTGGACGTGATGGAACTAGGGATTCCCAGGACCCTTCCTTTGGTGTGCGTATTGATCGATAGAAAGTTAAACAGATCTAATACGTATTCTAACCCATCATAGGCGGAAACTAGGGTTTACGAATTATACCTGCGGCGGAAAGGAGACAAGTAATTCCTGGCAATCTCGAGCGGACGACCCTAAGATCTTCTGCACGTATTCCTTCCTCGAGTTGGACGTCGTGTGGGCGACGATCTCCTAACCTTTTCTTCTCCTTGGCAACCCTCTCTTTCTCTCCTTACGTGAATCACGAATTTAGAGAAAGTTTCATATTTCTGATCGGTAATCTGGCGGCCACAGAATAGAGGATATATATAGGCTACGGCAGGGACCATGAGGAGAAATTAGGGTTAAGCCTCATAAAGGATCTGGATATCCCGTGTTCTCCCTGAACAGACAATCCAGGCCCATTAACAATAGCTCGGTCCACTAATGAGCTATTGTTGCACTACCTCCCTAATCCTAAATTATGTTTGTGGGCTCCTTTTATTATATGCTCGTTTGGCTCTCCATGTTAAGATATCGTATGTCCGTTGATCAAATTAAGTTACTGACAACTATATTGATTCGACATCTTTTATCCTTAAGTTGTACCGCTCAACTTTATTTGTTATGTCGGATATAATCCACCTGCAGGATTTACATGACAATCCTTATGAGCTCCTTAAGGGGACATCATCAACCCGATGTATTAGGACATGGATTCCATTTATAATCAACAGCCCATCATACATACAATGTTATTACCCAATACATAGAGGTTGTTGATCCATAATGAATCTCACTCTTTTATGAGTTAAAATAATGCATACTGCATATACATGTCTGTTATTATATCCAGGTTAAGAGTACAAGCATCCATAATAACAGAGGTATTTGTTCTCTTATGTAGTCAGTACAAAGAGAACAACCTCAAGTGGTCCTATTCAATACACAAAAAGTGTACTAGTGTAAACCTATAGTCAAGATAGACTAATACCAGATTACACTACAACCTTTCCAATAGATTGTCCAAGTCCATCTAGGTTGTGAACTATTTATATACTCCATAGGTAACTGATAATATGATCTTCTGTGTGACACCACACACCATATTATCTACAATATAGAATATCAGACATTTGCATTAACACTTACAATAAATACAATATGCAAACATTTGTCCATATGATTCTCATTCAAAATTTAAGGAAATAAGGTTACTAAAAAAGTGATGCTTTTAGTATATAACCCTAACAATCTCCCACTTATACTCAAAGCATTGCTTTTCAGTATACTGTTACAAATCTCCCACTTATACTTAAAGCCATGCTGCTACACATCTGACTCCCATTCCCTCAACATGACAATCAAAAGCCTTAGCTGGTAAGCTCTTTGTAAAGGGATCAGCTAGGTTGTCGGCTGATGCTATCTTGATCACAGCAACTTTTTCTTTCTTTATGGAATTTCGTATCAGGTGGTACTTGCGCTCAATGTGTTTGCCAATCTTATGGGCTCGTGGTTCCTTCGAGTTTGCAACTGCACCACTATTATCACAATAAAGTGTAATAGACTTAGGCAAACTAGGTACCACATCCAAGTCCAACAGAAAGTTTCTGAGCCAAACCGCTCCTTTGGCTGCCTCAAAGGCTGCTACATACTCGGCTTCCATGGTGGAATCAGCAATACATTTTTGCTTGATACTCCTCCAGACAATGGCTCCACCTCCCAAAGTAAACACATAACCTGAGATAGATTTCCTGGAATCCATATCTGACTGAAAATCTGAGTTTGTATACCCAAAGGGAACTAAACTATCTGCCTGGTAAACTAGCATATACTCTTTAGTCCTTTTCAGGTACTTCAAAATATGCTTTACGGCAGTCCAGTGCTCTTGTCCTGGGTTAGACTGATATCTGCTGACCATGCCTACGGCAAAGCAGATGTCTGGTCTCGTACATAGCATTGCATACATTAAGCTTCATACTGCTGAAGCATAAGGAACTGCCTTCATGTTCTCTATCTCTTTAGGTGTCCTCGGACACTGCTCCTTTGATAGAGCAATTCCATGTCTAAAAGATAAGAAACCTTTCTTAAAATTTTGCATACTAAAACGAGTTAATACAGTATCGATATAGGAAGCTTGGGATAAGCCCAACATCCTTTTCTTGCGATCTCGTAGAACTTTGATCCCAAGGATGTGACCTACTTCTCCCAAGTCCTTCATATCAAACTGTTTGGATAACCATACCCTTACATCAGATAACACCTTCACATTGTTTCCAATAAGCAAGATGGCATCCACATAAAGTACTAGTAACACCACCACGTTTCCGTCACACTTTATGTATACACTTGATTCATCCTGACATTGATCAAATCCATAGGATTTTATCACCTGATCAAAGCATATGTTCCAAGATCTGGAAGCTTGCTTAAGTCCATAAATGGACTTCTTGAGCTTACAAACAAGATGCTCCTGGCCCTTTTCAATGAACCCGTCTGGTTGCTTCATATAGATGTCTTCCTCAAGACTTCCATAAAGAAAAGCTGTCTTGACATCCATTTGCCAAATCTCATAATCGAGATGAGCTGCAATAGATAAAAGAATCCGGATAGACTTAAGCATGGCTACAGGAGAAAAGGTTTCCTCATAATCGATACCCTCTCTTTGAGTAAAACCTTTTGCTACAAACCGAGCTTTAAAGGTTTCAACCTTACCGTCTGATCCTCTTTTTCTCTTATAGACCCACTTGCATCCAATGGCTTTTACACCAACGGGTGGTTCTACAAGCTCCCAGACCTGATTAGAATCCATACATTCTATTTCAGATATCATTACTTTTTGCCAAGACTCTGTATATTTATCTTGGAGTGCTTCATTGTAGGTACAGAGATCATAATCTCGTTCCTCAGGGATGAAGTCTGACGACTCTCCCAAAACATATATCTATCAGGTTGTATCACAACCCTCCCACTACGACGAGGCACTATCGGTTGTGGTGTAACATTTGTGACACATTGTGTAGTTATTTGTGGTTCATCCTCTTGTACTGTTGGTATTGAAGTACTTGGTGTCTCACGTCTCAGTTCTTCTAGAACAACTCTACTTGTGGGATTATGGTTCATCACATAGTCTTCCTCTAAGAATCGGGCATTGGTGCTAACAATGACCTTCTGATCCTTAGGACTATAAAATAAACCTCCATTCGTTGGATAGCCTACAAACAAGCGTACTTCTGTACGAGATTCCAACTTATCTGCTTTTCTATTCAGCACATGTGCTGGACTACCCCAAATGCGAACATGTTTCAGACTAGGCTTACGCCCAATCCACAGCTCTATGGGAGTAAGAGGTACTGAGTTAGAAGGAACCAAGTTCAAAATATAAGCTGCAGTCTCTAAGGCATATCCCCAAAATGAATCTGGCAAATCCGAATAACTCATCATTGATCTAACCATCTCTATAAGAGTTCTATTCCTTCTTTCAGCTACACCATTCTGCTGGGGCATTCCAGGTGCAGTCAATTGGGATGCAATCCCAGCCTCTGATAAATAATCCCTAAACTCTCCAAAGAGGTACTCGCCACCACGATCTGATCGTAATAACTTGATACATTTTCCATGACATTTCTCCGTTTCAGCCTTGTACTCTTTGAATTTCTCAAAGCACTCAGACTTACGGCGCATCAAATAAATATATCCATACCTTGAATAATCGTCAATAAATGTGACAAAATATTCAAAGCCACCTTTAGCTTGGATAGTCATAGGTCCACACAAATCAGAATGAACCAATTCCAACACATCTTTGGCCCTATACCCCTTTGCCGTAAAAGGCCTTTTGGTTATTTTACCTTCCAAGCTGGATTCACAGACTGGTAGTGCCTCCACTTCCAATGAACTCAAAGGTCCATCTTTAACCAGTCTTTGAATCCTTCTTTGGTTAATATGCCCAATCGCAAGTGCCAAAGATATGTTTGGTTCATACAAGAAGGTTCTTTTCTCTTATTTAAGTTAGATGACATATTATTCATTTCCATAAGTTGTATTGTGGGCGAAATAGGATTAATGACATACAAATTATCAACCAATGCACCAGAACAGATAAAATGTTTATTCTTTCTAATAACAATATTGTCATTAAAATAAACTGAATATCCATCCTTAACTAACATAGAAACAGAAACTAAATTCCTTCTAAGTGAAGGTGCATAAAGACAATCTCTCAATGTCAAAGACTTATTTCAACCAAAAGATAAAGTAACATCTCCTAATGCAATGACCGATACTTTTGTAGCATCATCCATGAACAAGCATATCTCTCTATCACTGAGCCGTCTGGTTTCCTGGAACCCCTGCAATATATTACAGACATGATTAGTGGCTCCTGTATCTACACACCAGGTGCCGGTAGATAACACGCTAAACATGTTTCAACTACTAGTAAATGAGATATACCTTCTTTGTTCCCTTGTTTGAGAAGTGGACAATCTGTCTTCCAATGTCCTGACCCTTTGCACTTGAAATATTTGCCTTTCGGCTTTTTTACCGCGCTTTGAGGTCCCATGCCCTTCTTTGCTGAGTTTGCCTATTTCTGAATGTTATTCTTCTTCTTACTGTCTTTTGGCTTAGAAGTATAAGCCTTTTCAGAAACAAAAACATGACCACTATGCCTAAAAAGAGATTCAGCATCCTGTAGCTCTTTTGCAAGTTCTGCCAAACTATACAACCTTTTGTCCATGTTGTAATTAAGGCAGAAATTGTCAAAACTTTTAGGCAGAGTCCCGAGAATGATATCGACCCAGGATTACCCATCGATTTTAGCTCCAAGGATCTCCATCTCATTCAGATGACCCATCATCTTGAGAACATGATCCCTTACTGGTGTACCCTCAGCCATTTTTGTATTCATCAAACATTTCATAGCAAACTGTCTAGCTACTCTACTCTGATGTCCGAAGAGTTCCTTGAGGTTATAGATCATGTCATAAGCAGTGGCCATGGCTTGATGCTGATGTTGCAGTACATTTGACATAGATACCAGAATGTAATACCGCGCCATCTCATCTGTCTTTTTCCACTTCTTATAAGCCTCTTTGACCTCTTCATCAGAGTTAGCATCAGGCTTAGGTGGGCATTCCTCAACAAGTACATATTTGTACTCCTCAGCAGTCAGAACAATATCCAAATTACGTTTCCAGTCAATATAATTAGGTCCAGTAAGTTTGTTTTCTTCAAGAATCACCATAAGTGGACTGAAAGAACCCATTTTTGAAATCCTGAGAATCACATAAATAAATTTATGTAGGGCAAAAAAAACTTTTTGAATTAACTAAATATTGATTCTCTCAAAACAATAATAAGAAATTCACCAACACCTTGAACACCATGAATTTAGCATGCCACGATAGTGTGGACGTATACAAATTCAACTTTGTTCAAGTAGGTTTTTCTTATTAATTTTACTATCATGTCAACATAACTTTATAACAAATAAAATTAATATGCTGGTCTTGCTCTGGTCATACAAATAATAGCAGTGCTTCGATGGAGAGGATACCATTATTTGTATCTAAGTGTATACCATTACTTAATACTAAGTCCATTACCTTGTAATGAGTTCCTTCAGATGGAGAAGTGAACGCATACTAGGTAACTTTCTACAATTATCCCTAAGGAAGATTGTACCGGTGATCCATAATTATACTCATTCGATATGGAGGAAAGCACTATAGCCAACACACAAGTATAATTACATCACCTACAAACCAGTAATGGAGACCATAGGATTTAAACTAAATAAATATCCTCTCCCACTTAGTTATTTAACAATGAGGGTTTTTCTACTAGTTTATATTATGTCCATGTTGTCCATTATTAATATAGGCTTGGTTTTTTTTAAAAAAAACAACCACACAGTAATAAACATGCATAATCAGAAAAAGCAAAATGACAAAATAAGAGAAAATATCCAACTATTATGGTCATCTTTGCTGCTCCGTCCTCAACTATCCGAATTCAAAATCTGGCGCTGCACAGATCTATTCGGGGTTCGACCTGCCCGGTCAGCTCGCGGGGATCGGGGCAGCGCCCGAATTTTTTTTTAAGGTTTTGGCTGTCGATTCCTTCATCGAAAATCATCTGTCTGTCTCTGGACTACTTAAAACCAGCATCTCGTTCGACGTCAGAAATAGCCACCACCGCCATCACGATTGATCAAAAATAATTAAAATTACATCAATCCTATTCCTTCCGAAGGAGTTCACACATAATCTAGATTGCAAAATTAAAATAATAAGCACGATCAACCCTCATGATTTTAATTACATCCACAGCAACAATAACATCCACGACATGTCCGTGGTTTAAACAAGACAATCAAAAACATGCATTGGACCATAATAGTTGGATCTAAGATGCCTGCAAAACCGAGTTAGAACAGATCTACATCTACCGACTATTACACAACGCAGGTTTTATTGGACAACATGGACGTATCAATCAATACGTAGATCCAAAGTGGCTTTGATTCCAATTAATGGAACTGGGGATTCCCAGGACCCTTCCTTTGGTGTGCGTATTGATCGATAGAAAGTTAAACAGATCTAATACGTGTTCTAACCCTTCATAGATGGAAACTAGGGTTCACGAATTATACCTGCGACGAAAAGGAGACAAGTAATTCCTGGCAATCTCGAGCGGACGACCCCAAGATCTTCTGCACGTATTCCTTCCTCGAGTTGGACGTCGTGTGGGCGACGATCTCCCAACCTTTTCTTCTCGTTGGCAGCCCTCTCTTTCTCTCCTTACGTGAATCATGAATTTAGAGAAAGTTTCAGATTTCTGATCGGTAATCTGGCGGCCACAGAATAGAGGATATATATAGGCTACGGCAGGGACCTGAGGAGAAATTAGGTTTAGGCCTCCTAACGGATCTGGATATCCCGTGTTCAGCCCGAACACACAATCCAGGCCCATTAACAATAGCTCAGTCCAGTAATGAGCTATTGTTGTACTACCTCCCTAATCCCAAATTATGTTTGTGGGCTCCTTTTATTATATGCTCGTTTGGCTCCCCATGTTAAGATATCGTATGTCCGTCGATCAAATTAAGTTACTGACAACTATATTGATTCGACATCTTTTTTCTTTAAGTAGTACCGTTCAACTTTATTTGTCATGTCGGATATAATCCACCTGCAGGGTTTATATGACAATCCTTATGAGCTCCTTAAGGGGACATCATCAACCCGATGTATCGGGACATGGATTCTATTTATAATCAACAGCCAATCATACATACATTGTTATTACCCAATTCATTGTGGTTGTTGATACATAATGAATCTCACTCTTTTATGAGTCAAAATAATACACACTGCATATACATGTCTGTTATTATATCCGGGTTAAGAGCACAAGCATCCATAATAACAAAGGTATTTTTTCTCTTATGTAGTCAGTACAAAGAGAACAACCTCAAGTGGTCCTGTTCAATACACACAAAGTGTACTAGTGTAAACCTATAGTCAAGATAGACTAATACCAGATTACACTACAACCTTTCCAATAGATTGTCCAAGTCCATCTAGGTTGTGAACTATTTATATACTCCATAGGGAACTGATAATATGATCTTCTGTGTGACACCATAAACCATATTATCTACAATATAGAATATCAGACATTTGCCTTAACACTTGCAACAAATATAATATGCAAACATTTGCCCATATGATTCTCATTCAAAATTTAAGGAAATAAGGTTACTAAAAAAGTGATGCTTTTAGTATATAACCCTAACAGGATGTACCCACTTCTCGTGCCCTTATACTAGGGTACGGGTCGTAACACATTTTTAGTGGTGGCCCATGCAGGCCGAGATTCGTATTAGTGTGATGTCATGGTAGTGCAACGATTAGTTGTACTGCTGCACGCCTGCGATAGGAACTAAGGAATAGGCTTTAGCCGAGAGGTTACTAAATCACAGTTAGGACTACTTGAGAATATTCCTGGGATGACCCTTGAGAATCTCATTATAAACTATCTCAAAATTCGATTCCGACAGTTTCTGTCTACTTCCTTGTTCATCATTGAATTTGATTCTTGGTATTCATTATTGACTTGATTTTCTACCAAGATAACATTATGGGCTAGGTTGCCTCAGTCATGGAATCTAGAGTCTTCTACAGCCATATTAGCTGGTTTGGTGATGAGATAGAGTCTGATTTTGGATGTATTTCTCGGGTGCAGAAACTTAAAGTTTTCGCAGCTGAGCTAGCGGTAATGCAAAAATTTTAAATACCATGATTCTAGAGGTATGTATCTTAGTTGTGGACTCTATGGATTATCGATGTTGTACTTACTGGCGTAACGCGGATTCTGGTAACATGGTTCTGGATAGACAGGTATGATTATCAGATTACAGAATAAATACCATATAGATGGTGCCCCAGTATGATGGAGTGGAATATTAGTGTGGATGTCACTTGAGTATCATGGATTAGATAGAGGAAATTTGGCCACCTGTAGCATAGCACCATGCCCCGCACCATCAAAGGGATATACCCCAGAAGGGCAGGACTTTTGTACTGACGGTTGTGGAGACCGACGCTATGAGTGACGAATTAGCAGGTCTGTCATTCTTTTCCATCTTGTTGTGTGATTCCATTAGTACCTGTCAGGATATTTGGTGCTGTGATAGATAGTATAGTGACCTGTTTGAGACTATGATATCACGACCAGTAGGAATCATATTTAGCATGCTTTAGATAGAATTTTCTTAACCTTGATTGCTGGAGGTTTGACCTAGGAGTATGATGATTTGGACAGATCATATGATTATCAGACTGTATCTTGGGAAGGTTTTGAACATATCATCTTTGCTTTTATTTTAATCTTTTTCAAAAAATATAATGTTTTCTATCATAAATTAACTTAGGAGTAGGGATAACTTCAGATAAGTAGTCTAATTCTTTGTAGAACTTCATTATTTATAACTCTTTCATAGTATAATGGTTTGATAGCTTGTATTAGGACTTATTCTTAGGTATGGTAGTCTAGTTGACATTAGACTAGTAACCCTTTATAGTTAAATCTCTGTTGATTTTGACTATCAGTTTCATATAGGATGTTAGTCTGCTCAGGAGGTAGTGACCCCTCCGGCTAACCTGAAGGATAGTAGGATATATTGATGGTTAGAACAGTGATATTTCATAGGTGTACTTTAGAAACAACAAGGATATTCGAGGACGGTTTGTTTTGTGGACTTGAATAAATTTAGGTTATTGATTCTCAAGATATTTTACTTAAGATTGTGATGCTAAATTTAGGAATTTAGAAATAGAGAAGAGAATGTAACTATGAAGCGATGATGATACCAAAATTGAATAAGCTGTTGGTAAGAGGACAGAGTGAACACAAGAATTTTGGGTTATTGGGAAATTTAAAGATTTTGTGGAGGTTTTAAAATTTAAGAAGAATAATATTTGAAGATGTACGTGAAGGAAATACGAAGGTCGATTTTATAATAAAGAATAAGTTCCTGAATGACATAGTAGTATTAGCTTCGAATAAATTCGAGGACAGTGATTTGAACAAGTTCGAGGATTTCATAGACTTTGACCTAGAGATTTTGGATCCAAGTTAGGACAAGGTGTAGGAATTTAAATTTTTGGGATGATTAAGTGGATAAGGGAGAGTAAGATCAGAAAGAAGGAATAAGAGTTTTAACAAGAGCATGATTCATGAGAAATGCGTTGGGAATTTAGGCCCTGCTTTTAGGAGGGACTTTCTTCACCAGACCTAATTTAAGGTGAGTTTTCGACCTAGGCTTTAGCATGTCTTTTGTGATATTTTGTTACACCCCTTGCTTGTATGTTTTGATACTTGTGATTGCCTTGTGCTATAGTATGGCTAGTATAGCTAGATGAGACATCAGACTGATATTGCCTGCCATGACCCTGTATGTTATTCTTTCAAATTGCATGATTTAGATGAGCTTCTAAGACCATGATTGTTGGGGACGAGACTCTAGAAGGAGTACGACCATCTTAATTTCAAGAACAAAATTTTTCTAAGGAGGGTAGATTTGTAACCACCCACTTTTCTGAAATGAGGGTAATTTTAAACTTTTGTAAAAGTTTATTATTTAATAATAGGATTTATGATTTATGGGTATTTTTAATTAATTTAATACTTTTTAAAAATTGGTGAATTATAATTTTGATGTGTTAGCTAGTGAACCCTAGAACTGTTGAGCCTAGAGACTAACCATGACCATGGGGACCTAACCATGTGATTAGAATGACTAATTATAACTTTTTAGCTTGAGGGCATTTTGGTCATTTTGAAAATTTTGGATTTATTTTGAATTGTTGGAGTGATGGTTGTTATTTTTGACCTTTGCTAGTTGAGACTTTGGAGACTAACCTAGATGTTGACTTTGACAATGGTAACTTGGTTAGCATGGTGGGACCCTTGTCTAACTTAAGTCGACCCAAGTTGACTTGTTGGGCTAATTTGCATGGAGAGAATAGGTGCTTAGAGTGTTTGAACCTTTGGCTAAGGGATTGAATCAGTGACATCTAAACTTGGCCCAAGCCTACTAGCCATCGAACCTAACCCTAATATTCCATTCTTGGCCGGCCCCCTAGGGTTTCCCCCCTATTTAATGCCTTTTTATTGTTCTTGCCTCTTTTTACATCATTTCTACATTTGGCAAGAAATAGATATTGACCATTCTTCAATACTTCCAACTTCTTCATTTTAATTCCTTTTTGACTCTAGTCTCATGCATTAGGACCTAATCATTACCTATTACTGTTCATGATGAGAAATCATGGCTTTTGAACAATTTGGGGCTTTTGTGTTGCAAGAAGGATTCTCATTTTTGAAGTTTTTTATTGAGTTTGACACTCAATAGGTAAACCCCTCAAACCACTTCATTTTTTGGATTTCTTTGCATGGTTGCATAGATCTAGGAGTCCCCTAGCTGTGGTGTGAGTCTTGGGTGATTTTGTGTCGATTTCGTATCTGTATCGGACACGTATCAGTGTCTATGTGTATGTGTTTGTTGAAATGCCTAAACGAATCTTTTGTTCATCAATTTCAAAACTAATTTCACTAATATGTAGCCACATATGTGGGGATTTGTATTCATGATGTCTAAGCACAATTTGGGACACTGTTCGTGTCCATTTTGGACACGAACTCGCCCGCATGATACTGTACAGGGGCGTACAGTGCTCCCCTGCTGCTCGAGTGTCCTGTAGGACACGACACGGCACTTCGTGACCCCCAACTTAGTAGACACGTAGGACACATGACTGACACGATTTTCACAAAGTTTGGTTGGGTTTCATAGAGTGGATTAGGAGAAATTTGGCTCGCACAGATTTTTGCCTACGCTACTACGAACGAGTTAGGGTTCTAATATGCACCCATACGCGTCACGACACAGATTTGACATAGTATAGGGACACGAACACGTAGCCCTACCCCTGGCGAATACATAAACATGTGCACGAGGTGTCTCGTGTCGTACGTCATGTCTTGGATCGACAAACACACACGCACGAGGCTGCCTGTGCCTGTGCGTGCCTGTGTGTGTTTTCGGGTGTCTGGATACGTCGTGTCCCATTGTATGGACATGATACTAACTCTGTGACACCTATACATGTCTACGAACATTTACTAACTGTTAATTTTGGTTTTCATTCGATTCGAGTTATGATTTTAGGGTTTTCCCCAAATGTCTGATACCATGTTCGGTTAAATGAGTTCCTGAGATTTAAATATGTTTTAAACTGATGTTAGATGCTAATTTGTAATGTTTGAACATATTATTATGTCTGAGATGAAGGTTTACATGTTTGGAGTCATGTGTGATGTTGGTTTGTTCGATTTATGGTCTTCCCGAGCCTGTGTGACACTGAATACCATGTAATTTCTGATACACATGTGATCCTGAGTTGTATAAGTTCTGATATTACAATCCTGAGAACTTGAGATTCATATAAATTGATATATTGGTTTGTGTTGCTGAGTTAGGGTTCGTATTTATATGAATTCCTGAGATTAAGGGTCAATACATGCTTTGCAGATAGGTTTGTTGCCCTGGGTTATAATCGAGTTTAGGATTTGATGTGAATGATAATATGACGTTGATGGTGTCTAAACATTACCATTATGTGAACCTGAACATTAATATATTACTATCAACATCCATACACACACCATATCACTCTCATTGCCATGTACACTATGTCCACTACACCTTGACACTATTTGTGACACCTCATTTGACATTCCTATATGCTTTGAACACTCACACACACATACACTAGTTCACATTGACACTATATGCAACTGTCACACAGTACACTATGCCATGCCTCTATACACACACAGACATACAAACTGCCATGTTAACATTAACCCTTGATACTATGTGTCCACATACACCGACTACGCTATAGACTACTTGTACACACACACACACCCTACATATATATATATATATATATATATATATATATATATTTATATATATATATATATATATAAATATATATATATATATATATATATATATATATATATATATATATATATATATATATATATATATATATACATTCATGGTATGTATGTTATGCCCATGTGCATATATATATGAATGCAATGTAATGATAACATAAGTATGAATATGTATGCAAGTATATGTACATGTATGCATATGCAAATAGTTATGCAAGTATTTATGTATGCATGTATGTAAGCTAGTATAATTACAATATAGGCATATAGCCTATGTATGACTTATATATGCATTGTATGTATATATATATGTACTAGTATGTGTGATCACTTGTTTTGTCTTTTTGATTGTGTTTGAGTGCTAGCCTAGGCTTGGTTAGGCTTAGTGAGACTTATTGGACTAGGTTGATTTGTTGACCTAGTTTGACTAGTATAGTTGTCTAGAGTTGACCAAGAGTTGACTTTAGTCTAGAATGACCTAGAATTCATATAGAATGCATTGTAAAGTACAATATTACCATTCTGGACATGTTGTGACCTGTGTTGCGCTAAATAGGACTCATCTACTCTGTCTGGACATCTACACTTACCAGATATTCAGGATATCAGACGAGTACATTCTTTGACCGTTTCATACTTGCTAGAACTTATATTCCTGCTTTAGATTACTTTACTTAATGCTGTCACGACATTATCACGGATTGGTACTATATGGATCTCTTCATGCGATGTTATCCCCTTCGAGAGCATCGGGTACGTCATGTCATGTGCGTTTCACTTTCATCATGTACTAATGTGCTTTCATTATACATGTATACTCACGTGAATCATGTACTCTCATGTTCACTGAGCCTTCATGTATAAACTTCACGTACACTCATTTATGAGCCCCTTGTGAAGTAATGTATAATAACATAACTTGGTTGGATCCTTGTGTATTGATTGGGGACGGAGGAGTATAAATAGTCATGTGGACAATTCTAGAGTAGTGTAATCATGTACAAACTTTCATGTTTATTATCAAGCTGTTCACATGTCTATCTTGTACTCTAAATCACTAGTTCACTGTTAGTTCTATACTATAGTAGATATTTACATTACAGTCATCTCTTTTTCATCTTGTAATTCCTACAATCATTTATGTATCTTACTCTTCTGCATGTTTATATTTTTTAACATATTATGAACTGTGTGAGATGTACTGTGCTCACTCCTGTCCTGACTGGACCTGCTGAAAATATTACAAATGATGAGGATGAGGCATGTTGTACTACCTACTACGGGGCAGCATTAGAGGACACCTGTGACTTGGACCTCCAGCTGGATTCATTACCTGCTGACGACACCCCCATAGTTTAGCTATCTTATTTCAGTTGTATCTCATCTGGATATTTGTATTTGAGATTTTGTGATGATGTGGATTTGTGGAGTTGTTAGATGTTTATCTTAGACACTTTGGATTCTCTCTCTTATTGTATTTCATATGTGGATTCTCTTGATATTCCTATCTATCTTATCGTACATCTTCCTTAGACGTGATTGAGATTTGTACTTTATATTGTTCTTCCATTTGGAGAGTATAACTGTGCAATGTACCTTAAACTATTAGATGCATGTGACCTAGGACAGCGTTCTACTGCCGAGACTGCGGCGTAGGCTGGACGTACCCACTTCTCGTGCCCTTACACTAGGGTGCGGGTCGTGACAGGAGCGCTGCTCCGGGAGCGATAGCCCGAGCCTCATCCTCAGGAGCCAGAAATCAGAAGAGATGCCAAGAGATGACATCTGTTGCAAGAGTTTGGTTTTGTATATAAAAGGATGTAATGTATGGGAACGGGATCATTATAATCTGTAAAGTTCTGAGAGAATGTAACATTGTATCAGAGAGAAATGAGAGCTTGTAATCTGTTCAAATGAAATCAATAATGAGAATTGTTTCTTGTTACCATTGTGTTCAATGCTTGTATTTTGAAAATATGTCCGCTGCTGCTTCAATTATCTGCGATACGTTCCGCTGCGTATTGTCAACCTTGTCTATCTTGTCTTGTTCCAGGTCTCGACCTTGTGCAAGCGCAACTTAGGCTTGCACGTCATCACGCCCTAGCGAGGACGAACGGTCCCAAAGAGCCCGAAGCGAGGACGAAAAGGACTCTGCGGGATCGGGGCGTGACAGTTAAGTGGAATGGTGGTGGAGAGAAGAGGTGATTTTAGTCGGATGGGGGGCCAGGGTTGGTAGTCGTCGTGGTCGAGCACGAAGGTAACTTGGGGATAGTGGGCGGGTGGCTAGCTAGGTAAGGTGGCCGGGTAGGGAGTCGGCCAGAGAAGGTGTTTGGGGGGAGGCTGGATCGGGTTTTGGATTAGAGGATTGGGTTTGATGTGTCGAAGTCATGTCCTGCGAGACATACTAGGGGTCAAGGTCGTGTCCCGCATGTGGACACGAAGAAGGTGAAATGTAATTATAATAGAAAAATAATGAAAAGGACTAGGGACACGGACACGGTGCATGCACGATAAGGTGTTTGCGATAGGTGTTGGCTAGATATGAGGAAAAAAACGGAGAGCCTCAATTTATATAGGGATGGAGGTTCCTAATAAGGAAACAATTAGGAATCCTTTTGGATTAAATCTCTTCATAGATTTAAATTGACCAAATCTTAACCCATATACCATAATAATTTACAATTACTATATAATATTTAACATACTTTTATAAATTCAAATTTTAAAATATCCTATACTAATAAATCAAATAATTACCATATAGACTAAAATTAAAGTGACCAATTCAAGTATTGATCATAATACGAAAAATACTAAAAATAGGTTTTTCATAAATACAACACTTATCTAATATAGAAATAGATTTTTGATCAAAAACAATAATTTAAAATTAAAGACCAAAAAAAATTTATTCTAATATTTTTTTAGGATAAAAATTCCAATAAATTAAACATTAAAATAATATAAAAATATTTTTATAACTCAAAATCTAATTTGAAAATATAATTGGTAAACCTTTTTGTCATTCAAAAATTATATACGATTTCCATTGTAAAAAGTTAAATATAAAAAATATTCTAAGAGGCAAAATATTTAAAACAATTAAAATAAATAAAAATTTTGAAAAGCCGAAAACGGGGGTTACAAATCTACCCACCTTAAAAATAAATTATTTCTCAAATTTAAAATATATAACTAGGATAAATAACAAAATATTATAATAGGAAAGCATTGATCAATTTCAACGAAAGGAGGACAAAGATTTCAAGAATAGAATATCGATTAATCGAAAAAGATGAGATTGAAGAGGAAGGACATATATGGTTTGGCTTGGTGTTTGGTTCTAAGTTAGGCTTCCTAGATGGTTTGAAGATAGACAAATTTAGATAACTAGAAAAATACGATAACGATATACAGTTAGAGGAGTTTGACATATCAGTGCCTTAACCTATCTACTTGGTCATCATCTAAGAATTCTACCAATCTTGTAAGTCTTAATCTTCCCTCAAATCTTAATCATTTGAATTCAAAAATTCAATACCTTCAAATTCCAATAATTCTTACTTGTCCTACTCTTTAAAAATTTAAACTCTTCAAAACATTAAAAATAATCCACTCCTGTAGTCCCTCTTTAACAAAGCTTAGAATAGTATCATTTTTTTCCTTAATCAAATCAAATCATTTATCAACAAATTAATAATCATCAATTTACATAAAAATGCAAACTTCAAGCATCGAGATTTTTAACAACTCCGACATTCAATAATTAATCAATCTCTTCTAATTTACCAATCCAAAAAGTCTACCCACCTTTATCATATTATCATATGAAAACATATATAAATCCCTATACAAAATTACTTAGATATGAAAATTCTCAACCCCAAAATTAAATATATATCCTTACCTTAACTGCATAACCTATGTATCATCCTTAACTACTCAAACAGTCAAATTTAGTCAGGGATTTCCTATTATTCCTAGTCCTAGTCATTCTTCTAAAATCAAATCGATCCTAATTGTGAATGAGCACTTCCTAATCGCAGGCTCGTAGTAGTACGATTAATATAGGTACTACCATTAGTTCGCACAATTTTGCAAAAACGGACTTGCATGGGCCACCATAAAAACATGTCAGGACCCGTTCCCGCTTTTTGGGATACGAGTACGTGGCCAAATCCAACCTACGCTGCATCATCGGCGGTAATACGCTATCTATACCTCCATATAAATCTCAAATCCAATCTATTTTGCTCATTCACAATAATTATTTAAATTGCAATTCCATATATACGTTCAAATTGCATTTAGATACAACTCGCTACATGTGAGTATTCTAGCTAGAATCTATGGTTGACCTCCAAGCTACCTCTAACTACCCAAACGAACCCAAAGCAAGAGAGCAAGTCATCGAGAATAGTCATCAAGAATCTGTCAACTGAAAAAAATATCCAGTCAGGATTAGAACAAGTACAAGTTTAGCCAATACAATACAAATACAATATAAAGCAATAGCGGTACTGATCGACCGGTTTGCCGCTTTCATTAGGTTCCAGCTTTGTTGTAGTAGCCATAGGGGTGCTGATCGGTTTGATGCTGTCAATTTCAAACTTTTTCAGCATGTCCTTCACATATTTCGACTGACTGATGAAGATGCCTTGCGAGAGTTGTTTGATTTGCAGTCCAAGGAAGTAGTTGAGCTCCCCCATCATGCTCATCTCGAACTCGTTCTGCATACACTTGGCAAATTCCTTACATAGACCCTCATTAGAAGACCCAAAAATAATATCATCAACATATATTTGTACTAAAATAATTGTGTCATCAAGAGATTTTATAAAAAGTGTAGTCGATTTTCCCTTTTGAAAAACCTTTATCAAGTAAGAAAGTACTAAGACGATCATACCAATCTCGAGGAGCTTGTTTGAGGCCATAGAGAGATTTCCGAAGTTTAAAAACGTGGTCAGGAAATTTGTGATTTTTGAAACCAGGTGGTTGTTTGACAAAAACCACTTCTTTGATAAAACCATTTAGAAAAGCACTTTTCATATCCATTTGAAAAAGTTTAAAGTTTTGAAAATTTGTAAATGCGTAAAGCATCCGAATGGATTCAAGTCGGGCAACAGGAGCATACGTCTCATCATAGTCGATGCCCTCCTCTTGGTTGCATCCTTGGGCTATGAGACGAGCTTTATTGCGAGTGACTGAACCTTCCTCGTTTACTTTGTTACAAAAAACCCATTTAGTGCCAATAATTGAGTGGCCAGTAGGTTTAGGAACAAGTTTCCAAACTTGGCTTCTTCCAAATTGGTTGAGTTCTTCTTGCATTGCGGAAATCCAAAATCCATCATTAAAAGCTTCTAAAATATTTTTAGGTTCTATTTGAGAAATGAATGCAATGCTAGCTATAGTGTCTCTTACAGAAGATCGAGTAGTTACCCCTTTTGATACTTCACCTATTACCAAGTTCTTCGGATGAGAGGGTGTGAAGTGAAACTTCTTTGGTAATTCCTCCGAAGAACTGGTTTTAGACGTTGTATTTATAGGTGTAGAGGTTGACGGTTCATCATCGTTGGGAATGACAGCTATACTATTATCCTCACCAAAAGTTACATTAGTAGACTCTTCAACAAACATGGAGCGTTTGTTGAACACTCTATATCCCTTACTCTTGGCTGCATAGCCAAGAAGAATACCTTTGTCACCGTTGGCATCAAATTTGCCTAAGTTGTCTTTGGTATTCAGGATAAAGCAGTGACAACCGAATACTCTAAAGTAAGAAACATTTGGAGTCCTACCAAACCAAAGCTCATAGGGTATCTTCTTCGAAATAGGTTGAATCAACACCCTATTCAAAATATGGCACGCTTTGCTGACAGCTTCTGCCCAAAAGTATTTCGAAAGAGAGAATTGATCTAGCATAACTCGAGCCATATCGCCAAGAGTTCTATTCTTCCGCTCCATGACACTATTTTGTTGAGGAGTTCTTGGACACGAAAATTCATGACTAAAACCATTTGAATCACAAAACTTTTTAAAATCAGAATTTTTGAATTCGTCATTATGATCACTTCGGATACGAGTAAATATGTAGCCTTTTTTGTTTTGGACCTTTTTAGCAAATACTTTGAAAACAGAAATTGTATCACTTTTGTTTGTAAGAAAGAAAATCCAAGTAAATCATGAAAAATCAACTACAATGACAAAAGCGTAGAGTTTTTCGCTAAGACTGGCTACTCTACTAGGACCAAATAAGTCCATATGAAGTAATTGCAATGGTCAGGTAGTACTTACAGTATTTATGGATTTAAAGAAAGATTTGGTAGCCTTATTCTTTTTACATTCGGCACATACCGTGTCTTTCTTGAATGTGATATCTGGCAGTCCTCTGACTAGCTTCTTGGTAGATAGTCTGGATATAGTATCCACGTTGGCATGACCAAGACGCTGATGCCATAGGAGCTTTTCATCTTTGTGAGCGTAAAGGCATCTTCCTGCACTATTAGTATCACTAGATAGATAGAAAATATAAATGTTATATTCCCTTATCCCCTCAAAAGCGATGTCTCTAGTTGATCTATCATAGATAAAGCATTTAGTTTTCCCGAAGTTAATATCATATCCATGATCAACAAGATGACTAATGCTAAGCAAGTTATGCTTTAACTCGGTCACTAAATAGACATCGTTAATGATGGAAGAAGGAGGATAACCAATTGTACCATTACCTATGATATAGCCTTTAAGGTTATTGCCGAAGGAAACGTATCCTTCCTTTTTCATCGATAGTGTTGCAAATAGATTTGTATTTCCAGTCATATATCGCGAGCACCATGAGTAGATGAGACCTTTGGTACCCAGATTCTTGTGGGTCCTGAAAGGTTAGAGTATGTGTAGACAACTCTAGAGGCGGGTGAATAGAGTATCACAAATCCTGTATCAAGAGAACAAGGCTTTGATACTAATTGAAGAACATGTAGGCAACTCTAGAGGGGGGTGAATAGAGTATGTGTGTCAAAAATGATCAATTAAAAAAAATTAACTCTATTCAAATGTAACCAACAAAAGATTAATCAGAGTATAAGTGCGAAAAGTAAATGAAGATCAGAGAGCATATGCAAACACAGCAGTTTTAACCTGGTTTCCCTCATAGAGGACTAGTCCAGGCCTGAGAACTCTTGCTCAGGATTGAAATCCACTATTTGTGAAACAGCGTACAAACACGTGTCTTTATTCAGAAGAGCACGCCAACTTCTTACAAAATTACAGAGGCAAAATATAGAATTTTCCAAGCGACTTCTTTTAGACTCTTGCACACAAACTTCTAGTCGACTCGCACTGAGCACCTTATAGGCTTGGGAAGTTTTGTGGCTAGTAGATGAGAAGGGTACAGGATCTTTAGGATGTATAGGCTATAGGAGTAGAGAAGACAAGAAGATTGGATGATTTGAAATGAGAGAAATAGGTGCCAATTTATACTAGTTATGAGAGGCAGAGTTCGGCCATAACTCTGTCCAAAATATTCAAAAATCTGGCCGTTGGACAACTAGCAATGAGCATACCCAAAATATCAGCTCTTGGAATTTAGGGGACGGAGTTCGGCCCGAACTTTGTGTGGGGGCAGAGTTCGGCCCGAACTCTGCCTCCTTGTAGACAGAATGTTCATGGGCTGATTTTGGGCTTTGGCAGTTTGGTCTTTTGTATGTGGAGCTTTTGGTTATCTACTCTATGGTTGAGATACTCAGTGCGAATCAACTTACAATAGCCTAGACTCAATAAAAGTGTAAAAATACAGACTCTGTTTACAAGTTACAGCAGTATTTGTCGAGTAGTCGTCGAGGATGTTCGTCTGACTTGATATGTGATAATCGTCTGATTTATAGCTTGATGGAGATTTATGTGTCGAGTTGGATCATGACAAATATCGATTTATTAATTATCAAGATTAGGTTGACTAGGATCCAGTTTGGGTCAACAATCTTATCGTCAAGCTTCAAAGAAAAGTACGTGCTCCCTCGTCTCCGACGTCATCTATAACAAGTCAGGAACCTTTCCGGGTTAAGCTGCCTCGAAAGGCCCCAAAAGCAACCCCGAGGTCGCAAGAATCTCTGACCTCAGTTGCCCTGGTAGTCAAGCTGAAGCAGAGACCTCCCTCACCTTCTCACATAGCGACCCCGGTCCTCACCGACGAAGAGTTAGGGGACTACATATGTGCCAATATTGAGGCGCATTCTTTAGATGATGTAATCCCTCAAAATAAAATTGTGCATTTCTTTAATAGAAAATTATATTTAAATTACTCTTATGCACAATGGAATACTATGTATTTCTGAGATAATGCTATATACATGCTGCAAACACAAGTAACAATCTTTAATCTCACAAGCCGAGTTGTCCCATCACGAGACGCTTACTTCGTGGTTCCAGTAAGAAAAAAAATGAGGAACCCATCATCTTCGGTCGAGTAGAACGTCCCCAAAGACTCACTTTCACAAAACCTGAATTCGATAACGGCAAGATACAACTCTACCATTATACTACTCAAGCTAAACTCCTTATCCAAAAGATGGGTTATGACTTGACCCATGGCAAGGGTCTGAACTATGGCAAAAGCCGATGATTTATGACTCCGTGCCCCAAAGGAAGAATCTCAAGATTACTACCACCGTACTTGCGGGGGGTTGGGTTCTGTTACACCCACTACAACTTCAGAGAGTTCGGAACCGGAGGTCACGATGCACTCTCACTCCTCCGATTCCTTGACCTGGGACACCGATGCCATTATCAACTAGTCCTTTAAAAAGATATTGTCAGTCAATTTGGTCTCTGCAAATCCCCTAGTGGAGGAGGACCAGACGCTAAAATTCTTCAAGGAAGAACTATCGGCTCAACGCCTAGGATCCCAATGGGAATGGCGCTTCGAACAGCGAGAAACTTCCACTATAGACGAGGTCATTCAAATCAACCTAGGAGATGAGGCTTCACCGAAACCCAATTTAATTAGCAAAAGCTTAATGGGAGAAGATAAAGAATCTCTGATACATCTTATCTGAGAGTACGTCGATGTCTTTGCTTGGAGCTATGAAGACATGCCAGATTTAGACCTACAAGTTACAATATACCGGCTTAACATTTTGCCCAACGCTAAGCCTGTTAAACAGCAACAACATCACTTTTGTCCCAACATCATGGATGCTATCGAGAAAAAAGTGGATAAACTCATAGATATTGGCTTTATTCACAAGGAGAAACATCAAGATTAGGTGGCCAACATCGTTCCCGTCACCAAGAAGAATGGAAAGATTCGAGTCTGTATAGACTTCAGAGATCTCAACTCGGCCTATCCAAATAACGAGTTTCCCCTTCCGATCACCAACATGATGATCGACAATACATATGTCTTCGAGTATGTCTTTTGTGGACGAATTTTTGGGCTACAACCAGATTAAGATATTCCCTGAAGACGAAAAGCATACTTTATTCTGAATTCCAAAAGGAATGTACTGTTACACAGTTATGCCTTTCGGTTTGAAGAACGCTGGGGCGACATATCAGCAGGCTATGAGTACCATATTTTGCAAACAATTTCGAAAAATAATGGAATGTTATGTTGATGACATTGTCGTTAAAAGTCGGAGGAAAACCAACCATCTGGATGACTTGAGGACGGTGTTCGACTTAATGCGGATACATCAGCTAAAGATGAATCTGACCAAGTCTTTCCTAGGGGTTTCTAGTGGCAAGTTCTTGGGCTTTATCGTCACAGCCAAGGGTATTCACATTGACCCTGAAAAGACTAAGGTGATCCTGGACATGGCTCCCCCGAAGAACCTCCGTGAGCTTCGAGGCCTACAAGGATGCCTGGCATACATCATAATATTCACAGTAAATCCCTCTGGGCGATGTCAACCCTTCACTAAGCTAATGAAGAAAGGAGTTTCTTATGTCTAGATTGAAGATTGCCAGTGAGCATTCGATAACATCAGGAAATATTTCACCAGCCTTCCATTTCTGGTTGCACCAGTCGTGGGAAGGCCCTTTATACTATACGTCCGAGCCATGGACCATTCTTTGGGCATTTTGCTCACCCAGAAAAGCAATAAAGGCCACGAACAGGCAATCTACTATCTGAGTAGGACTATGATTGGTGTCGAACATCGGTACAATCCTGTTGAGAAAGAGTCTCGCTTTAGTCTTCGTCATCCAAAAGATGCGTCATTATGTAGCCGGACAGATGATTCACGTCATCTCTAAAGTCAATCCCCTCAGAGTCCTTATGACTAAGCCAGGGGTACTAAACTAACGGCTAGCAACATGGGCGATACTCTTGATGCCTTATGACATGGTATTCATCCCACAGAAGGCGGTTAAGGGCCATGCATTGGCAGACTTCTTGGTCGCACATCCTGTACCAGAAACATCAAAACTCTACGAAGGTATTCCTAATGAAGGCTTGGAGTCCAACGTCGTAGCGAATATTCTTTGCTGGCGCCTCAAGAACTGGCCCCAAAGGTGAAATCATTATAGGAGTAGGAGTAGTCATCGTCACTCCTGACAGTCTAGTCATCCATCGTACATATTCTCTCATGGAATCATGCAATAATAATGTTGCTTAATACAATGCTCTTATCATCGGGCTCGAGCTCGCCAAACAGTTGGGGTCAACTACCTTGAAGCTTATGGTGACTCAAAACTGATAATCAATCATGTTCGAGGCCAATACGAGGTTCGACATGAGGACCTGGTTCCGTACCATCAGGCGGCAATCAACATCATCTCTACCTTTACAGGGTTCTTTATAGAATATGTACCTCGATTGCAAAACCTGGAGGCCGACGCCCTCGCCGATCTTGCCGCTTCTCTAGCAAATCCTACCGGTACCCAGTGCTCCATCACCGTGATAGGTCGAAAGCTGGTTTGCCTAAAGAACAAACTACAAACGTGTCTAAGCTACTCAGTGCACACAGACACTTACGTTGACATTCGGGATTAGAGATTCCCGTTCATAGACTATGCGGTCTATGGAATCCTACCTAAGGACCCGAAGGAAGCCACCTCTATCAAGAGGCGCTCGCTCCGGTTCTACTATGACATAGCTAGGAAAATGTTGTATTAGCGTTCATACGACGAACTCCTTCTTTGGTGCTTATCTAATACTGAAGCACAAGAGGCACTCCAGAAAGCACACGATGGTACCTGCAGAGCTCACCAGCCTGGTCCCAAGTTGTAGGATCGAGGACCACCATGACGGCAGATGTCGTTAATTATGCTAAGAAGTGTCGGGTATGTCGGTTGCATGCCGACTTCATCCACCAACCTTCTGAGTTCCTATACCCCACTACGGCCGATTGGCCGTTCAAAGCATGAGGAATGGATATCATCAGGCCAATCATCCCTCCATCCTCCAAAGGACACCGGTTCAATCTCGCCATCACTGACTATTTTTCCAAGTGGGTAGAGGCAATACCATTGGGTGAGGTAAAAACCTCAAGCATGATTAGCTTTGTCAAGCATCACGTTATCTACCGCTTTGAAGTGTCACGAAGGATTATTCATGAGAATGGCCCCCAGTTTATGAGCCATGCATTCCATCGATTTTATGATAAAAATCGGATACAGAACGTAGCATCGACGACCTACAACCCTGCGGCAAATGGGCTAGCCGAAGCATTCAATGAGAAAATCGTTAAGTTACGTACTCAAGAATGTTGTATCTTCTAATAAGCGCGACTGGAATAAAAAACTCGACAAATGTCTATCGGCATGCCGTACGATTATTCGGACACCCACTGGCAATACGCCGTTCTCCCTTGTCTACCGGAGCGAGGCGGTACTCCCCTGGAGATCCAGATTCTGTCTCTACGAGTGGATGTCACCAACCAACTGACAGACAAAGACAATCAACGTCGTTGACTACAAGAGTTGGAAGCGTTGGATGAAAAGCGTCTATTAGCCCAGCAATGTATCGAGCTGTATCAAGCTCGGATTTCTGGGCCCTTTAATAAAAAGGTCAAGGAAAGGACATTCCAAGTGGGTGACTTGGTCTTATCAGTTCGAAGACCGATGGTCATGACTTACAAAATGCTAGGCAAGTTCGAGCCCGAATGGGAAGGACCATTTTTCATATAGAGTCTATTACAATGGTGCGTACCGGCTGACCAAACCCAACATCGATTTTTTGATGATGCCAATCAATGGCAAGTTTCTGAAGAAGTACTATGTCTGAAATCTGTCAACATGTATTTCTACATCTTCGATAAGGGTCTATGGACTCGGCAAACGAGTTCACTTCCCATTGTCATCTCAGAAAACAACCATGTTCATATTACCTCTAAGCTATTTTCTATACTCCAACAAGGTTAAAATCTTACCGTTAAAAGTAAGATGTCATTAAAAAAAAGTTTAGTACATCCATATTCCCTCTGAGTAAACATTCTCATATAACAAACCTTGGGTTGTTATATTTTTATCCATAGAACATCCACGTCGATATTACCTCTGCGTTGTTCTCTTCCCACAGAATCTCTTCTTACCATGTTCGTATAACCTCTGAGTAAGTGAATTCTACCAGAAATTCTGTATTTACCATGTTCATATTACCTCTGAGTAAATACCCCTACAAGAAACTTCCCCAGCGGAGTTATGCTACCACGAAAAGTTTATAACTGTTGGACAAATAAAGAAGCAGAATCCAAACTCTTAATTCTTTAAAAAAGGAAAAAAAAAAGGTCCTGCTACATCAGAATGAAAAGCCTCTCTAAAGAGGGGGGCAAAAGAGTATGACAAAGCTGTTACCTAAGAAGGTCGGCGCACTGATCCGAATCCTTAATAAGGCAATCCTTTATCCAACAAACTCTATGGCTATGTGCTCTTCTTCTTGACGTCTGGCCAGCCATCCCTCCGGTTGGTCTCGGGCGATCAACCTCTTTGCAGGATTAATAATCGCCTCAACGATATTTATGCCTTGTGCACAGACTGATGAGTCGAAGAGGCCCTTGTCAAAAAAGGGCATCGTAACAGAAACTTCACACAAAACAAATAAAGATTCAGAAGAATATACTAAGTATTTTCTGCAAAAAGCATCCGTGCAGGTACTGTTCAGTAACATTACGTATGAGCAAGTGAGCTTTCGTACAGGCACTGTCTAGTGATACTGCGTATCGGCAAGCGAGCTTTCGCGCATGTACTGTTTAGTGCCACTATGCATCAACAAACAAGCATCCATGCACGCACTGTTTAATGACGGTGGGCATCAGCTGAAGCCTTAGCACATCTCACAGTCGCCACTTCGGAAAGTAGCGACCATGCGCATCAGCAGAAGAAGCTTTAGCACATCTTACAGTCGCTACTTCAAAAAGTAGCAACCATGTGCATCAGCAAGGGAAGCTTTAGCACATCTTCGAGACACTACTCCAAGAAGTAGTACTCATGCGCATCAGCAAAAAAGAGGCATATGTTTTTTGCAAAATGAACACCAACTCGCAAGAGTCAGCCACACTTCTCCATGCTCACCAACATAAGCGATCGGAGGATCATTGACGCCGACAGCCTTGGACACCAACTGCTTCCCTTTGGCCTTGCGCATACCCGCCGCACCCGCCTGGTTGCCTTGGGAACTCTAGAAGCTTTTGACTTTTGGCGGGCCATGGAGAAGAACTGGGGCTTTGATGTAGGGAAGGACTCTATCTGTAAACAAAAGTTGGAAAGAAGCTTTTCTCTCTCTCTGCAGATTCCTATTTATAAGAAAAGGCCACGTCAGCAGATAAGGCCAAGGGATGCTTCATAGATGATGAAACGTTTCGAATAGCATGGAGAGGAAACAAAATCATGATGAAATCTTCCCAAAAATGAGGAGTCAATATCATTTAAGTAATGGCTTAAAAAATTAATGCTAACGGCTGCTAAACGCTTGACAATATATCAGGTGCATGCTGCACACTTCCTGGGCCACGTGTCATTTCATGCTTCGGTTCAAAGTGTTCCAAACTTGTCCAAGTTTGAAAACATTGAAGGGGGCCTTGTAGAAGCATGAAAAAGCGCAACAGTTACAAATGCGCATGGCCACAAAAGTTGTTTTGCACATCCAAATGACAAAAAAAGTATAGTGTATAAAAATTGATACTTTATTAAATCATGATTATAAATGTCAATTATAGATTCTTCATGATTACATACAAAAGCTATATACTCAGCCTACAAAGATGCAGCCTATAAGTGGGCAGCCTACAAGTGCGCAGTCAGAGCAAATCACTTCCAAGTTAGGAGTGCAACACTTCCCTGCTCCAATAGAGCTAATAAAGTAGTTATTGAGCAGAACGGGGATGCAGCTTCTACACAAAGCTCACAGTACAACCTGTGGCTCTTTCAGCATAACGAAGGGCCAGTCGTCGTCCCAAATCCAGTATCTTTGGCCTCGAAGACCTCCAAGATGTTGTTCAGGTTCGAACTCCCTATTCCACTGCTCAAGTGCATCTCAAAACTCTGAAGTTGTTCTTCCATAATACCACAACTTCTTTGAACGAAGAGATCTACAACCAATAGGCGACTTATGCAAGGCCTATGGTCGTACAAAGCTAAGTCAGGATTAAGCATGACAGGGGAATGCTAAGAAACAATGAACGATGTCTTCCTCATGAGCTCCCCTTTATATAGGCTATGTGCGGTCTAGCCTGCCTGCTACGTGGCAGCTAGTAAAAGGCTCCAAATTAATGGGATGAACCTAGAACTCAGCACAATGAATCTTATTTAATGAGTTCATTTGACTAAGTTATTTAATCAGTTGTATGCGAAGGGAGCAAGTATAAATTTTGGCTGAGCAGCGTCGCATTCCTTGGATACATCATTTCATCCGAAGGCATTGCAGTCGACCTAAAGAAAGTTGAAGCCATTATCGATTGGAAATGGCCAGCGTCAGTCGACGTTCGAAGCTTCCTTGGCTCAGCTGGATACTACCGCCGCTTCGTGAAAGACTTCGTGAAGATCGCATCACCTCTGACTCGCCTCACCCAGAAAGGAGTTACGTTTGGATGGTTAGACAACTGTGAAGCTTCATTTCAGGAGTTAAAGCAACGGCTAATCTCGGCCCCGATACTCGTACTTCTAGAAGGGACTGAAGGATTCCAGATCTTCAGCGATGCGTCCGGCCAGGGTTTGGGGTGTATGCTAATATAGCGAAAGAAGGCAATATCTTTTGCTTTCTGGCAGCTAAAGTGGCACGAGAAGAACTACCCCACCTCTGACCTGGAGTTAGCGGCAATTGTGTTCGCATTGAAATTGTGGCATCATTATCTATATGGCATGGCATGGGCGATCTATACGGATCATAAGAGCCTCAAGTATCTATTCACGCAGAAGGAACTAAACTTGTGGCAAAGGCGTTGGCTTGAACTAATCAAAGATTACGATTTGACTATTGACTATTGTAATACCCCAGTCCCAAAATACTTAGGACTAAGTATGTCAACATGCCAGCTGAATACATACAAAGTAAACTCCAATATATAGAACCATCGTATGTATACATAAGATGTAAAATGCAGTAAACTACGACACTAATCTCATCCACAAATAAAGAAGGAAGAATTTATAAATCAACTCATGAATTGCCATTTACAAATCGTTGGACGGAGACAAATCCACTACCAACTAAAAAGAGAAGAAATACATAACAAATGAATTTGTCGAGCGATGCGGAGGCGATCCAAGTGCAATCACCTTGAAGAAAGAGAGTAAAACATGGCCTTGGCTAGAGCACTATAGAAGTATAGAAAAGATAGAGTTTATGCGGATCACCATACCATACGGCCAAGAGAAATCAAGCCGCAGAGGGAAGACTCTCGAAGATCTCCTGCGGCCAAGTGATACTAAGCCGCAGAAGCAAGGCTCTCGGAGACCTCATGCGGCAAAGAAAACTCGAGCCACAGAAGTAAGGCTCTCGAAGACCTTCTACGGCTAAGTAGATTCGAGCCGCAGAGGGGAGGCTCTCGAAGATCCCATGCGGCTAAGTGAAACCAAGCTGCAGAAGTGAGGCTCTTGAAGATCCCATGCGGCCAAATAAAACCAAGCCGCAGAAGTAAGGCTCTCGAAGATCCCATGCGGCCAAGCGGAGCCGAGCCGAGCCGCAGAAGAAAGGTTCCTAGTGCCACTATGCAACCATGATGGTTCAGGCTCTACTTTGTGGGGGGGAATGTGGTAATTTGATCAAGTCCCAACTGCCCGAATTTATAACAAAAAAATCTCAACAACCCCACCAGCTGGCAGCGCAAGATCGAGTCTTTTGTGTGCTATTATAGACATGTGGCCACGTGGCTCTCTATGCGGCCCAAAATTTGCTTTAGGCAGGAATCACAATAAATAGAAGGGTATCACACCCATGCAAAAGGTTGGCAATCAAATGCTGGAAAAAAATTTCAAGTGCAAAGACTGCGTCTGATAATCCAAGGAGCAAGGAAGAGTTGCTACACTTTCCCGATCCTTTATTGTCACCCCAGAATCAAAAATTAAATAATTGTACTTAGATTGTTCCCTAGGATTTCTTTCTAGGCTTTCTTTTGTACAAGCGAGTTTGCAATCAAGTTTAATTCATCTGTAATTCTTGTCCTTGATATTTTAATGGCAAACACGATGGCGGCTATGCTGGGGACTTCCTTCTCCTCTGATAAGAAGTTGGTAACGCAATCCGACGCGTCCAATCTCGGCTCTACGCAGCAAATGCTTGCAGTTCGTTTTGACCAACAAGCATTCGAAGAAATGCTCTCTGAAGGGAGCGCCAGCCCGTTACAGAAGCGAGCCAACCCAAAGAGAACCTGCAGGACAGCGAAGCACAAAACTGTTGCCCCTCTCCAGGTTCTCGAAGAAGCTCCTTCTACGGCCCAAGACGGTGATCAAAGCTCTCCTGCGGCCTTGCTTTCGATCGTAAAGAACCCCATTGTCCCCAAATCCAATAAAAGAAAATACTACGATGCTGAGCTTTTGGGGGCACAAGGGAAATTCATGCAGACGAAGAAGAGGCCGCATAAAAATAGAAAGTCTGCCTATACGGTAGCCAACTCTGGCCGCAGACAGATGGCCCATGCGGCAGCCAATCCTTGCCGCAGATAGGCTGCCACATGCGGCCCTATCAGAAGCTCTGTAATCGACCGTCCCTCATGCGGACCCGACCCCATGCGTCCCATTAAGAATATGGAATATTCCAATCTGGACTCTTCTTACTATGTGCCTTCGGGTGCTAAGTCGAAGAAGTTTAGGGTAGTATGGGCCAAACAAGCCAAGTCAACTGTCCAAGCTGCTGACCGTCAGCGGGCACCGTTAACTGTTATACGGGCTCCTGATGGACAGTTGTACAGAACCACCTGCGTCCAGTCCTCTAGGGCAAATGGACAGGGTGGGTCTCAAAAGTCTTCCAATTATGAGCGAGAGCAAGTGCTTTTACTCACCTTGGATCAGGGAGCAAATATGATATCTACGCACCCGTACGCTCAGGATACCTGAGCCCATGGAACGGATGCAAAGGTAGATCAATCTGCTCTCGACTTACGAGAAGTACTCATCCACAAACGCAAGAAGAGAGAGGCAACCTTGGCATGCGGTGAGCCGTCCCTAGGACATCATTGTACCCAAGTTGTCATCAACTACTGCTGCGATAAGTTGGCAGCACTTGAAGATCGGCAGTCCGTTTTCCAACAACAACACCAGCCAGCACCTGTCCGACGACAACTCGAGAAACGGGTGCAAATTTTGGAAGACGTGGAATTTCCTTTCGCCTCCTGTAATTCAACTCGCAAGGTTCCTGCCGGCAAGGGATGAAAGAAAACAGGGTCCTCCAGCCCGATAATCTCAGCCAGCACTGCAAGGAAACTCTCATCTGGAGGATTGCCGCCGACAACCACAGGAGGTGTCTACCTGGACACCTATTCCAGAAAGAAGCTTCTAACACTCGGGGGTGCATCCTCGACCTCCCTGGGGGTAGATGAAGCTGAGGGTAGCAGTCCCCTCAATGTATGTGATAACCCGGTGTTCCAAGAGCATACATAGGGGGTAGCGATCCACTGGAATTATACAACAGACTTGGAAATCCCTGAGGATGACCGCCTTCGCCAAGACGATGCAGTTTCTTACAATGGGGGTGGCACCCCTTCCTAATCCGAGGAGGAGGACATTCCGACGTTCCCCGACGACTTCTCAGTACGAGGGTACGACACGGAAAGCACATCCTCTATGGTCCCATCTATCTCTTCCCACCTGCGGACAGTGTTTATGGTGGGAGATGATCATAAAGGACCTACGGATCGACAATGTCTAGAAGTACTTGAAGCCATGTTCCTATCCTTGGTCAAGTCAGTAGACAAAATCAAAGCTGCCGTGCCAACTCAACCAGTAAGGATGCCTGGACAAACAAGCTTGGGACCTGCAGTCAATGCAGAATCCAACACGATCGCTCCTCCTTTAGGTGACAATCCTCAAGGAGCATCCGTTCCTTCAGCTGCAGATGAAGCTAGGGAGGCAAGAAGAAAACTCCAGGAGCTTCGAGTAATATTCAATGCCCGAGACTCCTCCCGGGACCTTAGAATACGGTAGCCATATCCCGTTGCATGAAGAGATGTTCCTTTTCTGCCATGATACAAACCATTTCATATCGATTCATATGACGAGAAAACCTCTGCTAGCCGGTACATGACTTATTTTGAGGACACAATTGACCACTTGCCGTACAGTGACGCCATCCTCATACGATTATTTATCAGAGCATTGGAGGGAATTGCGTTCGACTGGTACCGCAACCTTCCGGACAACTACATCCATTCCTTTGACGGCTTCAAAGACATATTACTGGAAAGATTCTACAAAGTGGGACATGATGTGACGATGTCGTCTCTCATGGACATCGTTCAGGGAGAAAGGGAGCTAACGAGAAACTACATCGAGCGGTTCTGCCAAACTGCGATGAGATTGCCCTAAGGCAATCTCAAAAGCTCCTTGATTGATATCTGCCAGAAGAAGTTGCTCCCTGTAATCGGCCTCTGGAAGGGCAAAGATCAGTTCAGGGATTGGACAACCTTCATCATAAGCGCTACCAATACGGAGACGAAGTTAAAGAAGGCTCGCCAGCTGGGATTACATATCCCAGATGGAGAGGACATGGGCAAACGTCCTGGTAACGCCACCAATAACAACAACAATGGCGGCACCACCAAAAATAGGGACACCAAAGGAAAATAGGCCATGGTCGCTAGTATGACCAAAAAGCCTGAACAGAAGAAGATAGAAGCTCAGTGGCCCACGATGAATTACTTATTTGAAGATAGTCATGTCAAGTCTATCTTCGGCAATCTCTTGCAAGGGGATAGGATCTAACTCCCTCCACCAAGGCGCGAGCCTCGAGCGGCGGAGATGGAGGACCCAAAATATTGCCACTTCCACCGCTATGTCCATCATTCCACTCATGACTGCTTCCAATTTAAGCTGTACATCCAGAATCTTATCGACTCCAAAGCTATGTCGCTAAATTTTGAAGAGGTTACCATGGCTGCGAACATGGTATCAGTTCAGTTCGGTGACTTCCCCCCAACAAATACTCAAGACGGGGTAATACCTGTCCTCCGGGCAACGATGGAGGTTACTAATCTTCCACCCGTCCGGGACCAGATGACTGGCTTGGTACCTCTCACCACGTCACGAGAAGAGGTCATGTGGGTGCACCCAGACTTAGTACCCGAAGTTACCCATGCGGTGTAATCTTTAACCAACAAAAATAAGGACAGGAAGTCCAGGTCCTGCCATACAATTTCAGCCGAAGCTGAGGAGGCGGCGGCCATTGTTACCCGGTCTGGTGCACAATTCCAGCCCACTCTGGATAATTCAGTCGAAGTCCCTCAGCCGACAACGCTGCCTACTACTGATGTTCCGGGGCCATCTCAGCCTCCACCAGCGGACAGGTCCAAGCCGAAGGAAACCCGCTTCGATAGGCCGCTCCGTAAGGATGTACCTCAGGGGCTGGAGGACCTTACAACTTTGACATACTAGCACGAATGGCTAATATGCCAGCAAAGTTGTCGTTATATGAGCTCCTAAGGCTCTCCAAGGATCTTCGTATCGTATTGAGCAAAGCAGTCCAGAATGCTGACGCCTACTTAGCCCAGGTCGAGCCTATAGGGGAGGATGCGTCAACAAATCTCTAAGGTAGCAATTGTGCAGACGCAATGCCCAACACCGTGTTCACCCCAAAGGATATATTAATCAAGACCAACTTGCATGATCGCCCCTTATACTACACTGGATACATTGGTGACATCAAGGTGGATCGGATGCACATCGATCCAGGCTCGTCAATAAGCATTATACCAAAAAGCTTGCTTCAAATCCTCGGCATCCCTATGCACCGGGTAGCGGTAACCAACACTGCCGTTAGCGGTTTCAACTCGAGAAAGAGCTATCCCCTGGGAAAGATCCGCTTGAAATGTCAGATTAGCGACCTGAAGACGGAGGTTACTTGCTACGTCATAGACGCAGATACGTCCTACAATATCCTCTTGGGGCGTCCGTGGATACATGACAATTTGATCATGCCATCCACAGTCCACCAGTGCTTCAAGTATGTTAGTAAGCACGGCTTCGTAAAGACGGAATTCACCGACATCGATCCCTTCAAATGGGTTGAATCTTACTATTCTTCGGAGGTTTGTCTATATGAAGAATCCAAGAAGCACATAACTAATGAACTGGAGGCCATAATAAGGTCAGAGGAACCTTTGAAAATCTATCTTCAGGCCCGTAAACCGGGCAAAGCCGTACCCCATGTTGCAACTTTGCATAAAGAGGTGCCCGGTTCCCCCGCCCCAGCTGCACAGTTGGAAAAGATGGTCATCCGAATCCCGAGGTCCAACCAGGAGCCAAAACTAAACGTAGGGCCGATGGTGATCCGATTGCCAAAATCCAACCAAAGGCGATCGGAAGATGCAAGGCCCTCTGTGGAGCCGATGGTGATCCGATTGCCAAAATCCAATCAAAGGTAATCGGAAGATGCAAAGTTCTCTATCGAGCCAATGGTTATCCGTCTCCCCAAGACAAGCAGGCAATCAAGTGTTGATCCGAGGCCCTCAAGCAAGCCAATGCTACAAGCAGAACCTTTGGTGGTCAAGCTGCCCAAGACAGCGTCCCAACCTCCGGTCATGCAGGGGGTAGCTGAAGAGGAGGCAGAACTCGTAAAATATCGGGTTGCACTGGAGGATAGTCCCTCTCCTAATTATGTAATCCCTGTAGACAAAATTCCTTATTTCATCAATAAGAGGCTACCTTTGAACTACCATGAGTGTAATCTGATGTACGCTGTAGAGCACGGTATGGACATTAACCTGCATACACAGGTAATAAATGTCCATACCGCAAATCGACTTACTCCCATTAGAGGTGCCTACTTTCTAGTCCCAAGCAGAAGAAAAGGGGATCACACGATCATGTTCGGCCGAAAAGAAGGTCCTCAACCTTTTATACCAGAAGAGTTCGATCTCGAACCAGACGCTGGAAGATTGCAGCTCTACCTTTATAGTCCCCAAGCCAAGTACTTCATGAAAAAGCAGGGGTACGAAATAGAGACTACTCCAGGTCTGAATTATGGCAACGGTCGACGATCGCCTCTGCAGATGTCAGCCCCGGCCGGGAAACCTTCGAATTATTACGGCAAGTCCAGACACGGTCTCAGTTATGTTACACCAACAACAACGCCCGAGAGTTCCGATAAGGAATACGAGTGGCATTCTCACTCATCTGAATCGCCTACATATGATTTCGATGATAGCATCGGGAATATATTAAGGCAAACATTGTCTGTCTACATGGTATCCGTTGACATTAAAGAGGAAGACGAAGATCTACTTGAACCTATTAAATTGGAGCCATGGGCCCAACAACTGGATGCACAATGGGAGAAGCGCTTTGAACAATGAGACCCTCCCACTGAAGACGAAGTCATGCAAGTTGACCTCGGTAAGGAATCCTCTCTAAAGCCAATCTTCGTCAGTTAAAGCCTGACGGACGGCGAGCGGGAGTCGTTGTTGCAACTAGTTAGAGAATATATCAATGTTTTCGCTTGGAGCTATGAAGACATGCTAGGGCTAAACCCCGAGATCGTACTTCATAAACTCAATATTCATCCGGACGCAAAACCAGTCAAACAACAGCAACGACAGTTCCGTCCAGTCATCATGAACTCCATCGAAGCAGAAATAAACAAGCTTATAGCTAGCGGTTTCATCCGCGAGGAGCAGCACCCAGACTGGATAGCTAATATAGAACCAATCGTCAAGAAGAATGGAAAAATCTGAATCTGCATCGACTTTCGCAATCTGAATGCGGCATGTCCTAAGGATGAATTTCCTCTTCCTATCACCGACATAATGATCGATAATACGTTTTGCTTCGAACGCATATCCTTTATGGATGTCTTTTTAGGATACAATCAAATCAAAATGTCTCTTGATGATGAGAAGCATACGTCATTTCGAACACCGATCGGCGTGTATTGTTACACAGTTATGTCCTTCGGCCTAAAGAACGTCGGTGCTATATATCAACGAGCTATGAGTTCCATCTTCAAAGATTAGTTGTGCTAGACGTTGGAGTTTTACGTTGACGACATCGCCATTAAAAGCTGCTCCAAGGATGATCACTTACACGATTTGAGGATAGTGTTCGACCTTATGCGAGCCACAATCTGAAGATGAATCCCACCAAGTCTTTTCTGGGCGTGTCCAGCGGGAAGTTCTTGGGCTTTGTCATTACTTCCTGGGGTATTCACATAGACCCCGACATGACAAAAGCAATCCTGGAGATGAGTACACCGAGGAACCTCCGCGAACTCGTTGGCCTTAAGGGAAGACTAGCCTACATCAGGACGTTTATATGTAACCTCTCAGGGCGATGTCAACCATTCACACAACTCATAAAGAAAGGCGTCTCTTTCATATGGAATGAGGAATGTCAACGCACATTTGATGACATTAAGGAATACTTGTCAAATCCGCGGTTCTGGTAGCCCCGGTCGCCGGAAAGCCCTTTCTGCTCTATGTACGGGCAATGGAACACTCCCTCGACGCCTTGCTAGCACAGAACAATGATGCGGGGCACGAACAAGCCATCTATTACCTCAGCCGAATGATGGTAGGACTGGAGCATAGGCACACTTCCATAGAGAAGGAATGCCTTGCCTTGGTGTTCGCCATTCAGAAAATACGACACTATGTGACAGGGAAGACCATCCATGTTGTCTTACGAGTTAACCCTCTCAGGGTTCTCATGACCAAGCCAGGTGCACTCAGTTCTCGTCTAGCCACCTGGGCGATACTGTTATCCCCCTACGACATGGTTTTCGTTCCACAGAAGGCTGTCAAGGGTCAAGCCTTGGCCGACTTCTTAGCAGCCCATTCAGGCTCAAAAACAACCAGGATCTATAAAGAAATCCTAGACGAAGTTATTAATTCAAACATGACTTCATATGATGCTGTGTGGCTGATGTTCTTCGATGGTGCTTCAAGGACAGGGCTCCAAGGTGATATCGTCGCTGGAGTCGAAATAGTATTAATTTCTCCCTCCATATTGGTGGTCAATCGGGCATATTCTCTTACAGAACCCTGTTCAAACAACGTTGCTGAATATAATGCTCCGGTCATCGGACTCCGACTCACAAAAAAAGTGGGGATCGAATACCTAGAAGCATATGACGACTCGTAGTTGATTGTTAATCAAATCCGAAGTTCGTAACGTGGACCTGATTCCCTATCATCAGACAGCAATTGCCATTATTGCAACCTTGGAGGGGTTCTTTATAGAACATGTTCCTAGACTCCAAAATATTGAAGCCGATGCCCTAGCAGGCCTCGTCGCTTCTTTGGTGGTTCCAATTAATGCTCATTATCTAGTCGACATAATAGGCCATGAGCTGGTCTGTCCCAAAAACAACGTTCAACTAGGTACGAGTTACTCCACCCAGATAGCCAATGACGTGCAAGACTAGAGACTCCCGTTCATCGACTTTGCAGTCTACGGAATCCTTCCAGAGAATGTGAAAGAAGCAACTTCAATCAGAAAGCGTTCTCTCAGATTCTTTTATGACACAAACAAAAATGTTATATCGACGATCCTACGATGGGCTACTGTTAAGATGCCTGTCAAATGCAGAAGCCAAAGAAGCCCTACGCGAGGCTCAGGATGGCGTTTGTGGGGCTCACAAACCTAGCCTAAAGTTGCAAGATCACCTCCGTCGGATGGGCTATTATTGGCCTACAATGGTAGCAGACGCAGTCGATTATGCAAAGAAGTGTAAGGCTTGTCAGATCCACGCAGATTTTATAAATCTGCCATCCAAATTCTTGTACCCAATAGTGACCTCTTGGCCATTTGAAGCATGGAGAATGGACATCATTGGCCCAATTATCCCACCGTCGTCTAGGGGACACCGGTTTATACTTGCAATCATCGACTACTTCTCCAAGTGGGAGGAAGTTGTTCCGCTGGCAGAGGTAAAGACATCAAACATGATTAGTTTCATAAAATATCACGTCCGCAGTTCGCAAGCCATGTCTTTCATCGATTCTGTAACAAGAATCAGATTCAGAATGTGGCTTCAACGACATATAATCCATCGGCTAATGGCCTGGCTGAAGCTTTTAATAAGACCATAATCAAGCTTCTCAAAAAGTTTGTGTCTTCAAACAAGCGCGACTGAAATAAAAAGCTGGGCGAATGCTTATAGGCGTATCGCACTACAATTCGGACGGCTACAGGAAATATACCGTTCTTTCTAGTTTACGGGAGCGAGGCAGGTCTCCCATTGGAGACCCAGATCCCCGCACTTCGCGTGGCCCTTACTTATCGGTTGACGTCGGACGATAACTACCGTCGACGGCTACAAGAATTGGAAGCCTTAGACGAGAAGTGTTTGCAAGCTCAACAAAGCATTGAGCTCTATCAAGCACGCATCCCTCGGGCCTTCAATAAGAAAGTCAAGTAGAGGACATTCCAAGTAGGCTATCTCGTCTTGGCCGTTCGCAGACCGATGGTCATGACTCACAAAACTGCCGATAAATTCCAGTCCAAATAGGAGGGACCATTCATCATCGAGTCTGTATTCTCCAACGGCGCATACCGACTCGCGAAACAAAATGGAGACTTGCTCATGATGCCTATAAATGGCAAGTTCCTGAAGAAATACTATGTCTAAAGACATGCTGGTACTTCCTCAAACCACCAAATCTCCCAGATTGTCGAGTTATGTACACCAACTACCTCTGAACTTACACTCTATTAGCTCTGAATGGATTCACATTGCATCCCCCTTGGTGACAAGTCATATATACTAAATACCTATGAACTTCTACCCTGATGCTTCACTTCGCCGGAGTTCACTAGGCTTATTGTCATCTCTGAGCAAACATTTTGGTCCTGATTATCGTGTGTCACGTCCATATTACCTCTGATACCGATAGTCTATTGACTTAACACATGTACCCAATATGGGATAAAATCATGGTGTTAAGACCACAGAACCTATCACGTCCATATTACCTCTGTTGTGTTTTATCTCAAAATCTATTACTCATACCATCAGTGCACAGAGGAGTTATAGGTCCACAAAAAATTATTCATGATTATCGTGTGTCACGTCTATATTACCTCTGATACCGATAGTCTCTTGACTTAACATATGTACCCAATCTGGGATAAAATCATGGTGTTAAGGCCACATAACCTATCACGTCCATATTACCTCTGTTGGGTTCTATCTTAAAATCTATTACTCGTACCACCAGTGCGCAGAAGAGTAATAGGTCCACAAAAAATTATTCATGATTATCGTGTGTCACGTCCATATTACCTCTGATATCGATAGTCTCTTGACTTAACACCTGTACCCAACCTGGGATAAAATCATGGTGTTAAGGCCATAGAACTATCATGTCCAAATTACCTCTGTTGGGTTCTGTCTAAAAATCTATTACTCGCACCACCAGTGCACAGAAGAGTAATAGGTCCACAAAAAATTATTCATGATTATCGTGTGTCACGTCCATATTACCTCTAATACTGATAGTCTCTTAACTTAACACATATACCCAACCTGGAATAAAATCACGGTGTTAAGACCACAGAACCTATCACGTCCATATTACCTCTGTTGGGTTTTGTCTCAAAATCTATTACTCGCACCACCAGTGCGCAAAAGGGTAATAGGTCCACCAAAAATTATTCCTGATTATCGTGTGTCATGTCCATATTACCTCTGATGCCGATAGTCTCTTAACTTAACACTTGTACCTAACCCTGGATAAAATCATGGAATTAAGGCCACATAACCTATCACATCCATATTACCTCTGTTAGGTTTTGTATCAAATCTATTACCCGCACTACCAGTGCGCAAAAGGGTAACAGGTCCACAAAAATCATTCTAATCTTTTACCCACACCACCAGTGCACAAAACGGTAATAGGTACACAAAAATCATAGTAATCTATTACCCGCACCACTAGTGCACAAAAGGGTAATAGGTCCACAAAAAGTCCCCCAGTGGGATGTCCTCTACCAACCAAAAATGTTGTATTAGGCCCCCTAGTACAAGCACTTCAGACATCATAAGCAAAAGAATGGAGAAAATGTATCGTTTTATTTCAAGTAAATACCAACTACATTGGTGGGTCTACATCTCCAGAAAAAGGGGGAAAATCCACCACTCATTAGCAATACTAGCACAGTGAGTATCGCCTCAAGCAGCGTAGTAGAACGGTCGATCTTCAGCTTTTTCAGGTCAGTTTGGCAGCACCACGCCTTCGTCAAAAGGCAGATTCGTAGCCCTCGAAAGGAGTCATATTTTACTGCTGAGAAGCAAACAAGGCTGTTGAACCTTCGAGAAGCCACACGGAGGAGGGCAAATATAGCATGCTAAAAGATTCTACAAGTGCTAACTTTCTTCCCTCTGTATTGCGAACGTCCTAGGCCTGCTCCTTCAAGAGGCCATACCTTCAAAACAATACCCCTAGTATTGCTTTTGCCTACTTGGAGAGCTGTGAAAACAGAACTTTCACGATGACGCCTAACCATCGTCCGACTCTCCGATGTATAAAGGGTCTTTCTACCATCTGAGGAAAAACCTTCTGAAGCATGGAGAGTTCTGAGCAGTCTGATGTGTGTGTCAAAATGTTGTATCTTCACCATATCCAAAATCGTCGATACCGGTCCTGAAGAAATTTGCTAGCCAGATACCTATAAAGTATAAAAAGGGGAAAAGATGTCAGCAGTCAAAAGAAAACAAAGTGAATGGGTTTTTGGGGGATCCATGCGGATCAGTCATATGACACATATGTGGCCCAGATACAGGCAAGGTACATACAGCAGCTGCTCTGATACTTATGTGGCTCGGTTCATGCGGCCCAGTCACACAGAGCATATGTGGCACATGCCCTATGGAGACCAACTGTGCACTAAAGACATTGAAGCCATGGCACATCGGTGAAATATGGGCAGACCCGTACATAAAACATGCGACAAGGCTGTTTAAATTTGAGTGATCATTCTCCCTCCATACCTTTGATAAGAGGATGAACGTCTAGATGGAAGGAGGGTGACTTCTCAGAAGCAGACCCCTTCCATTTGTCGTCGGCGCTAGTGGCTTTAGAAGCTTCGGGGGCCATGGCTGATCGGGAGCGAAAAAAGATGTTGGAAGAAAAGAGGACGAAAAGAGAAAACAATAGGAGTTCTCCCGCTGTCGTACGGCCTACATATTTATAGTCCACCAAGAAGCGTAAACGGATAGGCGCCGCTTCGGTTATCACGCCCACTAAGAGATAATAATGACCCTCAAAATTTTATCCTTTATAACTGTCACAGTAACCGAAAAGACAGCACCAAATCCAAAACTGAATTCGAGCATTAAATACAGTAGTGACAGCTGGACAAAGTCTTTCTGCGGCTCAAAATTTCCCTGCAGACCGATATCCCCCTGCGGCTCGAAGCTTCCCTACGGCTTGCCATTTTATGCATGACTCTAGTCTTTTTATTCAACGTATTCCAAATTTGCAATTTAAAACTTTGAAGGCGGCCTTGTAGAAGAATTGAAAAGATGGACTTTTTTCAGATCACCAAGCCATACGGCCAAGAGAAATCAAGCCGCAGAGGGAAGACTCTTAAAGATCCCCTGCGGCCAAGTGAAACTAAGCTGCAGAAGCAAGGCTCTCGGAGACCCCATGCGGCAAAGAAAACTCGAGCCGCAGAAGTAAGGCTCTCGAAGACCTCCTACGGCTAAGTAGATTCGAGCCGCAGAGGGAAGGCACTCGAAGATCCCATGCGGCTAAGTGAAACCAAGCCGCAGAAGCGAGGCTCTCGAAGATCCCATGCGGCCAAATGAAACCAAGCCGCAGAAGTAAGGCTCTCGAAGATCCCATGCGGCCAAACGGAGCCGAGTCATAGAAAAAAGGTTCCTAAGGCTACTATGCGGCCAAGATGGTTTAGGCTCTACTTTGTGGGGGGGACATGTGGCAATTTGACCAAGTCCCAACTACTCAAATTTACAACAAAGAAATCTCAACAACCCTGCCAGCTGGCAGCCCAAGATCGAGTCTTTTATGTGTTGTTACATACATGTGGCCACGTGGCTCTCTATGCGGCCCAAAATTTGCTTTAGGCATGAATCACTATAAATAGTAGGGTATCACACCCATGCAAAAGGTTGACAATCAAAGGCTGGAAAAAAATTTCAAGAGCAAAGACTGCGTCTGATAGTCCAAGGAGTAAGGCAGAGTTGCTACACTTTCTCGAGCCTGCATCGTCACCTCTCAGAATCCAAAATTAAATAATTATACTTAGATTGTTTCTTAGGATTTCTTTCTAGGCTTTCTTTTGTACGAGCGAGTTTGCAATCAAGTTCAATTCATCTGTAATTCTTGTTCTTGATATTTTAATGGCAAACAAGCACCTGCGAAACATCACAAAGGCACACACCTGGAGAGATTATTAGGTCCTTAGAGGGACGTAACAAGAGACATGAAGAACATGCCGTATACTGAATATATATAATATGTCATAATCACAAGTAAAGTAAAATAGTCCTAATAGTAACAAGGTCTAATATCTCATCATCAAAATAGTGGACTACCCCTACAACCAAATACGGACAAGGGGTAGCACACTATTCCGCGGTGCGATATTTTTCCAAGCTACTAATAGAATGGGGATCACATGACATTGACTAGGGTTATCTAACATTCTAATGTGTTTATGCAGTTAAGAACAAACCTTTCGTCGCATGAGCCCTAGCTGTACTAGGATCTGGTATGGTCCCCACTTGGGCACCAGTGACCTAAGCGCATGATGTTCTAAAACGATAGTGGCCAACCTGAGGGGTCATCATACCCTTATCTCCAGCGGAGCTTTCGGGTTACAAGGGAATGTGTAATAGCAGCCCATAAGGCAAGGAAATGTTCTCTCCACCCGATGCACCAATCTAAGTCGCATCCGTGATCATGTACCTCTACTAACTGCTAAGTCTCCTAACATGCCTCTATTAGCAGTTAGACCTAACGCATGCGTATGGGTGATCAGCCAACGCACAAGGACCTCTACATGCTACTTATCTCACACATACCTCGTGGTACAACTATGTCAAGATTTATGAAATACACCACAGATGGTAGTCCCTTACTCTAGGTCCATATGCAATCAAAGGATAATAATAAAGTAAGCTAATATCACCGAGCACGTAGTAAATAAGGAATTGTAATAATGGTACAGCTAGAAGAACTAGAAATAAATAAATAATGATATACAATAACTAAAGAAATGTAGACTGAATATAAACAATATAAATAATGGCAAGGTATCTTGCCTGAGGTGGTGTGCAAAAGAGCGACGTCCAATAGCTCGAACCGTCAGAATTGAAGCGATGAAAGCCAAATCCTGCATACATCCTCGGATGCTAAAATAAACACCACGAACGTGTTTGAAATAAAAGATATGTCTAGGAAATGCCTGTCCAAAGTCCAATTCTGGAACTGGGACAAAATCGTAATTTTGGGTCAAAACGATGTCCGCCGTTAGACCCGTTTTGCACCAAAATACGTGCTAGAACCTATGGTCTCTAAAGTCATCAAACTACATGTCTATGGGTCCGATTTGATGAGACGAAGCCAACCGTATGTTAAAAGTTGGATTCCGATGGGCCGTGCATAATTTTGCCGGTTGGATCGGGTCGCAGGCTATCCAAATAGGCATTCCGGTCGACCTTCTGAAAACTAGACCAAACTTGGCACACAGGACCACAATTTTGATGTGGTCCTGTTGGCGCATGTTTCGTCTCTATACGACGAATGTACATGAAGTTATGGCCAAGTTTGCAAAAGGTCGATACGGGGGTATCTCGACGGATACATCTCGATTTTCTCGCGCACACATAGCAAAATCGAGTTCCGTCGAATCCCACACGTCGACAACATCCATACGCCTCTTTTGATGCTCATGGGTCACGACGACGTCGCCCGATTTGTCTGGACGCACGCTGTATTGGGAAATTTTCTAAATTTTTTCCATTTTAAAAAGATATTTTTCTTATTTTTTGTAGTCGATTTCCCTGACGTACGGTTGATGAAATTTAAATCTATAAGAAGGGTTTTAAAGCCCTATAGGTTGTCTAGAAGATTATTCAAAGAGAATTTGTAAAGTCATGATGTATTGACCGCAGAGGGGAGTCAAATAGGGGTGTTTGGATTCGTGAATCTGTTTGTAAGATCGTGGTTTTTCCTAAATTTTTGGATTTTTCATATAATGCATAGGTCAAACTAAACGATCCTTTTCGTTGGATTGGGTAGAGGGTCAACTAGGTTCTCCGTCAAAATTTGCGGATCGAATTTTTCGTCAATCGTAGAGGAAGAAAGATAGGTTTCAAGTTAGGTAACTCGCGATCACGAAGGTAACAGAGCTGTGCTCTGTTTGAAGAATCCAGCTGCTACTGTGGTGGTCAGACGACAGGTGTGCTACGGCGACGTGGTGCAGCAGCTAGCGAATGAGGTCGCCCAGGGGGGTCGTCCAGTTGGGGGGGGGTCTTGCTGGTGGTTGTGAGGTTAGAGAAGTCTTCTTTTAATTACCCCGGAATTGAGGGACTATATATGTAGGTTTAAATCCTACTTCGATTTAAAGTTAATATGGATTTGAACTAGGCTTTGCATAGGTTAGGCTAAAACTGGAGGAGAATCCATCTGGGGACGCAATGCAAAAGATTGTATTGAATTTGAATTTGAATCGAAGGAAAAAAAAATTGTTCTGAAATTTTCCTTAAGCAAAAAATTTTGCTCTTCAGTGAGCCTATGGGAGAAAATGCCCCCTCTTGACTCGCGAGAAATTGCTTCTCGCGAGAAATTAGAATTTAAAATTTTTTTTTAAAAACAGAAATACTTATTCAAGTCTTAAATTATGAAAGGAAAAACCTTCCAAATTTTAAATAAAAATTCTAAAAATGTATTAAAATACTTATCTATAAACTAAACTTATGCATATATTTATAGGTATATTGTATACACATAATTTTGTACAAGCCCGCTTTGTTTTAGTTATTTGAATAATATTATATACCAATATATACACATACACCTAGTATATATATATATATATATATATATATATATATATATATATATATATATATATATATATATATATATATATATATATATGCCATAAACAAAAATACAATATTTATGGCAAATAGTGACTTTATAAATATTATTTATGATTTCTACAATAAAATACTAGTTATTTATAGATAATTTGTTTTACTTCGTAATATAAAAATAATAAATGATTCTAATAAATTCTAAAAATATCAAAAAAATACTTTTGTAATCATAATGATCGTTTTGATAGCTTTAGGAAAAATATCTTAAAATTATAATAAGTTTTATATATACTTTCTTATATCCTAAAGAAAACTTATTTCTAATGATTTATTCCAAATATAGATAAGAAAAGATTAAATCAACATTTTAATAAATAAATAAAAAATTCTAAAATTTTAGGAGGATTTACATCCTACCCATCTTATAAAAATTTCGTCCTCGAAATTAAAATAAGTCTTAATATCAAGGAATAACGTGATTAATACGAAGGGGAAGTAAGTACGTCAATTGTAATTCGGTTTCCAAAAGGATGAAGGACATAGTCATAAAGGAACCAAAATTTACGTCATAATCTATAAGATGAGGTATTCTTCATTCGTCTCTACCCAACTTATAGAAGTTAGCTAACCGTGAAAAATTGTCGTTACAAGCCTTCTAAGAAGGACAAGTTCTAGGAAGAGGCACAAAAATTTTGGAAACTTCTGACCTTCGTCCCAGATCCTAAGGAAGCTTATGATTTGCCATGGCATTCTTGGTCACTAACTTCTTTAGGAGGATTACCATTGTTTAACATCGTTCCTATTGGGTCATTTTTTTACAAGATAGTACGCATCTCATGTTCGAATATAATTAAAACGTGTCGGTTAAAAAAATGATTTTGTTCTTCGCCTAACAGGGGAAACTAATAGATGAGATTGAAGACCTTAGGGAGAAAAGTATTTATAGCCAAGAGTTGAGAATCCATGGTAAGTGCAGAAACCTTTATATGGAATATGATTAGGTAAGTGTTCGGGTTCATTAAGTCATAGTGACAAGTGTGTGTGGGATCAGTGTTTGGTGTTGTGTAGGGGGCATGTGTTCGCTTGGGTGAAAAGCGTATGCCATAGGTGTGATGTGTCTTGCATGGATCATGGGGTCTAGTTTGGTTAAGGGAATGAGTCGATATTTGCTTGGTTAAATCAAATGGGACGAAAATGGGCAACTTTGGTTTGTTCTAAGGGGAAATGTGTCATTCATGTGGGGTAATTGAAATGGAGCAGATGAAGGTGTATTTGTGTGAGATCTGTATGTCATGTGTGTAGCTTGACTGGTCTAGTTTATGAGTAAGAAATTTGTTGGAAAGAAGATGCTAGTGTTGTGCTCCCAATATCAAAGTCATGGTTAATGGGCATCAATTGATACGGATAGGAGTGGATGTTATGAACCACTATTTTATTAGCCCAAGTGTAATCAATCTACCCCAATCATTTTCTAATTCACGTACCCTACGTTCTTAGAGAGGCATGGAATCTATAACCTCAGAAAATTTGTTTTCGACTAAGACACGATTCTATGATAAATGGAATTGAAGAATCAAAGTTGCGATCTTTTATCGCAGTTATCTAAGTGTGCGAGCAAAGGGATATGAAATGCAATACGAAGGTCGTATCACAAATTCCAAACAGATGGGAGAATGGTCATGGATGACATCCCCTTCTAAGAGATAGAGCACACTAAGTTCTATGTTCTTCGTAACTTACAGAAATTGGTTAATTGTGGAAAGCGCAGTAATAGGACTTTTAAGAAGGTCAAATTTTATGGAGATCTATTAGGATATGAGGTTCTTCTGATCGCAGTCATGGACTCTATAGGAGGAGGTCTAGTTATTATTTACTTAACCTTGCTCATATATTGTCGATGTCTTCTCAAGGCAGTAGGAGAGGTCTTGGTCAAGCATACTGGAAACAAGTTGGTACAACGGGATTCTATTCTTCGCACAACATAGGCTACGAAGAGATACGGTTAAGGGATTATGGAGGAAGGATTAGTGGACCAAGAGATAGAGACTACATAATAGGTGTCGGGACCTATTTTGTAAAGTTTAGTCTTATAGCCCAGATATGGTGATATACATGGAGGAGCTTAACTGGGTCTGGATGGTTCCCTAATAGGACATCAATCTTTTATTGAATAAGTTCTTGTTTTTATTCCATATTGGTTGGTCAAGATCCAGAAAATCAATCAAGATCGGGCTTATCAGATTAGGGTAACCTAGACTAGGTTCTAACTCAAGTGGTTGGCCTAATTGCCAGTTGAGTTGGTTAACTAGGTTCTTAAAGCCCAAAAATGTGCCTTCTGTAACTTTTGAGTTTAAGTAGCACATGAGGCCTCAATTGGGTGGCACACTAGTAGCTTGTGTGTTGTGGGCTTCGAGTAGATCATAACCATATATTGGGTCAAAAGATTTGAGTCGAGGTTGGATCTCAAACTAAAGTCAGAAAGGACAATGGTATTATAGTAAGGGTTATAGTTAGTCTTTTTGTCCTGAAAGTCGTATCATAAAAATTGAGTACAAGAGGACGTGTTTTAGAGGGACATGATATGTCTACATGAAGGTGAAGTCGTCTATGTCTTGTATGTAAAATTTGTTGGAAAGTAACAGCTGGTCTCGTGCTTCGAATATAAATGTCACGGTAAGGGATGCCAAAAGATCTAAAAAGAAAGTGGGAGTTCATGAGTCACTAATTAATCATCCTAACATAACCCAGTTTATTCTAATCAATCGATAATACTAGTATATCCTAAAATGCAGAAGGCCTACCATCTATTCACTCCAGATACTAAGACATGGTTTTAGGGTTAATGAGGTTAGAAAAGTTCCAAGTCGTGAGGTCGTACCTTCACTTTTGATTTAAAGAATGATACATAGTGTAATGTGATACACTAGATATGAATCAAGTTTGAGGATCGTACCTCGGTTTCTAATAAATGGATATGATTGTGTACAACAATACATGAGTTGATAAAATTTGATGACCCACTCCTCCATAGTATACAGGATTATATCGACGGGGTAACGAACTCTAAAGCACGTCGTACGAAAGATTTCTAACGACTACGTCATAAATTTCTATTTGTGTTAGCCGGAAAGACTACATTCATAAGGTTTCTAATGGTGTTGTACGTAGTGCTTATGCAATGATGTTGATAAGTAGTGAGTCAATTTGATGGAGCATTATGCTACAAATATTGGCCAAGCTGTGAAGATTAAGTTATGTCTTTAATAATAAAATTTTATACCTAGAATAACACCTGTTGAATCCCTAATCTTGGGATGGATGTTTATCATAGTCATGGTAAATGCTTGTCCTTGCTTTTATCTATTCATCTCATGTCTAATCTGTGGACTTGTTGAGTAAGGGTTAGGTTAAGGCATAAGGGTTGCTACTTAAAGCAAGGATCAAAAAAATAATCGGAGACTACTATAATTGGTTCCTTGAGAAAATATAGTCGCCTTGGTTGGTGCTTCGACTAAGGGTACGATTCTAATCATTATCAAATTCAAATAACTAGAAGGTCACGATAGTAGTATTAGGGTCGAGGGGAGAACGAGTGACTTAAGGCAAGGTTATAGTCATATGGTTGGCCGATGGTAGCTACACTTGTGTATACAACTATCATGGCCATGGGGGATACTCTGTTTCTATCTACCAAATACGAGCGTTCGTCTTTCCAAATAAGTGAAAAACAAAAGCAATAAAGAGTTCAAGAATGATGTCATCGAATACAATTACGTGATTCAAAGGTGAATGTATAATTCAAGAGGAATTGTCAATGCAGTCGCGGATGAGATCCTAGATACCACGATATCTCAATCCCCGTGGGGTAATCATATGAAGGGCGAACCAAGTGCACCACGATTGATCAGACCATAATACAATTCTAATTAGACAATATGCTAGTGGGCGTCACCAGTTTACATATGTCCTAAACAAGCTCGATATGGAATAGGCTTACAAAACTAAGCTATAAATAGCGATATTATTCATGGTAGTGCAAAGTATAAGTACGGAAGATAATAAATAAAGCAGTAATAAATAGCTCAAGTTTCACAAGGATCTAAGTCTTGTCTGGTGTTCCTGCTTATACAGTCATCCTACTGGCTCTTGTATCAGGCCGTGGTTGACCAATGGAATATGGGCTACTAAAACTTTATATTCTAGGTAAACATATCCTTCTACACTAGCATATATTCAGTTTCACCCGGTTATAGTTCATTAGTGGGTTATAATAATACGAGGTGATAGGCCGTGAGGCAAACTACCCAACTTATAAGTCAACTATAGAGTAACTGGGAAATATAATAGGTATTCCTAGTATGAATCATCTTTCTAATCTCTTTATCAAGCATGAAGGAAAGAGAGAAATTTAGGGTAGAAAAGGAATCAAGTAAGAGATAAATCAAGGCGGTCAAACGAGAGTTCAAAAATTAGAATTAAGGAAGGAGGTCAAGCATGTGGATGAGATTCTAAACTCTATTCCTATATGCAGGCCCGTTCGGTACAATGACGTAACCGAAACGGCAAACTCGACCTGTATGGGCCACCACAAAAATATGTAACGCCCTAGTCCCAAAATACTTAGGACTAAGTACGTCAACATGCCAGCTGCATACATACGAAGTAAACTCCAATATATGGAACCATCGTATGTATACAAAAGCTGTAAAATACAGTAAACCATGACACTAATCTCATCCACAAATAAGGAAGGAAGAATTTATAAATCAACTCATGAATTGTCATTTACAAATCGTTGGGCGGAGACAAATCCACTACCAACTAAAAAGAGAAGAAATACATAACAAATGAATTTGTCGAGCGATGCGGAGGCGATCTAAGTGCAATCACCTCGGAGAAAGAGAGTAAAACATGGCCTTGGCTAGAGCACCTGCGAAACATCACAAATGCACACACTTGGAGAGATCATCAGGTCCTCAGAGGGACGTAACAAGATACAGGAAGAACTTGCCACATACTGAATATATAATATGTTATAATCACAAGTAAAGTAAAATAGTCCCAATCGTAACAAGGTCCAATATCTCATCAACGAAATAGTGGACTATCCCTACAACCAAACAAGGCAAGGGGTAGCACACTATTCTGTGATGCAATATTTTCCAAGCTACTAATAGAATGGGGGTGACATGACATTGACTATGGTTATCTGACCATTCTAATGTGTTTATGCAGTTAAGAACAAACTTTCGTTGCATGAGCCCTGGCTATAATAGGATCTGGTATAGTCCCCACTTGGGCACCAGTGACCTAAGCGCATGACGTTCACAAACGACAGTGCCAACCTGAGGGGGTCATCATACCCGTATCTCCAGCGGAGCTTCCGGGTTACAAGAAAATGTGTAATAGCAGCCCATACGACAAGAAATGTTCTTCCCACCCGATGCACCTATCTACGTCGCATCCGCGATCACATTCCTTTACTAACTGCTAAGCATCCTAACAAGCCTGTATTACAGTTAGATCTAACGTATGCGCACGGGTGATCAGCCAACGCGCAAGGACCTCTACATGATACTCATCTCTCAAATATCTTATGGTACAACTGTGTCAAGGTTTATGAAATACACTACAGATGGTAGTCCCTTAACTCTAGGTCCATATGCAATCAAGGATAATAATAAAGTAAGCTAATATCACTGAGGAGGTAGTAAATCAGGAACTGTAATAATGGTACAGCTAGAAGAACTTGAAATAAATGAACAGTGATATGTAATAACTAAAGAAATGCAGACTGAATATAAATAGTATAAATAATGGCAAGGTATCTTGCCTGAGGTGGTGTGCAAAAGAGCGACGTCCAATAGCTCGAACCGTTAGAATAGTGAAGCGATGAAAGCCAAATCTCGCATACGTCCTTGGATGCTAAAATAAATACCACGAATATTTTTGGAATAAAAGGTATGTCTAGGAAACACCTGTCCAAAAGTCTAATTCTGGAACAGAGGCAAAATCATAGTTTTGGGACAAAACAATTTCCGCCATTGGACCCATTTCGTACCGAAATGTATGCCAGAACATACGATCTCTAAAGTCATCAAACTACATGTCTACGGATCCGATTTGAGGAGACGAACCAAACCGTATGTCCAAAGTTGGATTCCGGTGGGTCGTGCATAATTTACCTGTTGGATCGGGTCGCAGGCCCGCCAAATAGGTATTCCGGTCGACCTTCTCAGAATCGGACCAAACTTGGCAAACAGGACCACAATTTTAATGCGGTCCTATTGGAATAAGTTTTGCCTCGATATGACGAACGTAACGAAGTTATGGCCAAGTTTGCAAAAGGTCGATACGGGGTATCTCGACGGATACGTCTCGATTTTGTGCGCACACACAGCGAAATCGAGTTCCGTCCAATCCCACATATCGACAACATCCATACGCCTCTTTCAATGCTCATGGGTCGCGACCACGTGGCCAGGTTTGTTGGGCGCACGCCGTATCAGGAAATTTTCTAAAAATTTTATTTTAAAAAAGATGTTTTTTCGTTTTTTGTAGTCGATTTCCCTGACGTACGGTTGATGGAATTTAAATCTACAATAAGGGTTTTAACCCTATAGGTTATCTAGGAGATTGTTCAAATAGAATTTGTAAAGTCGTGATGTATTGACCGCAGAGGGGCGTCAAATAGGGGTGTTTGGATTCATTAATCTGTCAGCAAAATCGTAGTTTTTTCCAAACTTTTGGGATTTTTCATATGATGCATAGGTCAAACTAAACTATTCTTTTCGTTGGATTGGGTAGAGGGTCAACTAGGTTCTCCGTCAAAATTTGCAGAACGAATTTTTCGTCAATCGTTGAGGAAGAAAGGAGGATTCAAGTTAGGTACCTCGCGTTCCCGAAGGTAACAGAGTTGTGCTCTGTTTGACCAATCCTGCTGTGGTCAGACGACCGGCGTGCTACGGCAACGTAGTGTAGCAGCTAGCGAATGAGGTCGCCTAGGGGGTCGTCCAGTTGGGGGGTTCTCGCGGATGGTTACGAGGTTAGACAAGTCTTACTCGAATCGTCCCCGAACTTAGGGACTATATACGTAGGTTTAAATCCTACTTCGATTTAAAGTTCTTATGGATTTGAACTAGGGTTGCATAGATTGGGCTAAATCTGGAGGAGAATCCATCTGGGATGCAATGCAAAAGATTGTATTGAATTTGAATTTGAATTTGAATCGAAGAAAAATTTGGTTCCTAAATTTTCCAAAGCAAAATTTCCGCTCTTCAGTGAGCCTACGGGAGAAAATGCCCCCTATGACTCGCAAGAAACTGCCTCTCGCGAGAAATTAAAATTTACAACTTTTTTTAAAAATAGAAATACTTATTCAAGTCTTAAATTTTGAAAGGAAAAACCTTCCAAATTTTAAATAAAAATTCTAAAAATTATTTAAAATACTCATCTAATAATTTGTACAAGCCCCCTTTGTTAGTTATTTGGATAATATTATACCAATATATACACATACA